>BPLR01001579.1:0-88308 GCA_021605095.1 Caerostris extrusa
TGCATTCCATTTTGTTTGCAGGCGTATAGAATGTGGTGGGAGGCATTCGTTAAGCATTCTATATCGGAAAGAAATGATTAGAAGTGTTATAAAGTTCAAAGAAGACAGAGAACGCGTTGAAGACGAAGAGCTCTCTGGTCAACCATCCACTTCAACCGACGAAGCTCACGTCCAAAAATTAAAGATTGGTGCTTGCAAACTGTCGATTTACAATTAAAGACCTTACTGATGATGTTGGAATTTGAAAAGGATCGGTCCATTCCTCTTTGGGCCAACGCTTCAAATCTCGATGGGTACCGAAAACACTGAATGCGCCAGCTCACACTCCACTGATTCTTCGTGACTTTTTCGCCAAAAGGAAACTCATATCGTTCCATCTCATATCAACCACCGTATTCACACCGTGAGAATTCTGGGTATTCCCTAAACTCAAAAGACCACTCCGAAGACACCGTTTTGATTTTGATCCCTGCCGATGACTTTTTAGCATGCATTGAGGGCATAAGTGCATAAGTGCATTGTGTCCAGGGAGGGGGAGAAAGGATTAGTTTGAAGGAGATGAAATAAATTTGGAAGAATAAATTAAGAGATTTTGAAAAAAAAAATAATTGGTCTTACTTTTCGGCACAGTAGTGTTGGCCAAAATAATTTACTTTTGTTCGTGGTTTTTAATTTTTTTAAATTTTAATTTCAAAAATAGGATACCAGTGCTACATTAGCCTTGTTATGAGTTTTTCCTAGTAAAAATTTATATTCTCAAAAATTTATGGTTTTTTTTTTTTTTTTTTTTTTTTTTTTGTTCTAATGCAGTTGGCAAACACTTTGATAATTATCTTGGGTGCCTTAAAGCTAGCGCTGAGCAAACGTTACTCACTTAACACTATCCAGGAGGCGCGTGTAGCTTGAAGATAAGCTACGGACGTGGAATAACAATATTCCCTCAACGCTCTACGACAATTGTAGACCTGGACCTACAGTTTAAAGTAGATTCCGAACTCCTACGAAACATCCACGGCATCGCCGGGACTCGAAACCTGTGGTGGCGGCAACCTATTATAAAGAGGGCATTTGAAAACTCGTCTGTGGTGGGAAAAATGTTTAATGCTTGCCATGAATATGTGGAAAAATTACGTTGATTGTATTTGACTACTGGTAATAAAACCCTTTTTTGTTTTTCCTTCTGGTCTTTATTTAACGACCCATCGGAGGCTGAAAAAGTACTTCTCGTATAACACACAGATGAGTATTGAGCATGCTGTTTACAATGTGAATGCGGCTTAAAGATTTGATGGAGCACTCAGCGCTCGTCAGTCTTTTCAAATCTCTTCCAATGTGGCAAATGCTGCAGGTCCATTTTCACTCAAAGCCTTATTTTAAAATTTAACCTAGAAAAACATATTTTTCCAGCTTAAAATCAAAACTTTTCTTGTTACATTAACATTACTTTTTAACCTCTTTTATTTCTTGTATGATGAAAAGGAAGTCGTTGTTTTACAGACTCGCAAAATATTGTGTGTTTTTTAACAGTGCAAAAACATTATTAGCAAGTAATTACAATTTCTTTCATAAGCGAAATTTGTAAGATGATATGCGAAGTTAGAAAGTAAAATATTTCACTACATTACCTGTCACGAAAATGAAGAATTGTATTTTTTGAAAATTTTACTAACCTTTCTTAGCAGGATTTCTGCAAAATGCTTCCATAACGAGATTTCTCGCATGACATCCCAGAAGGATAGTTAGATTTTGACTTACATTTCTTCATTCCTGAGGCCTGAAAAACGAATTAAAACAATTCAATTATTCCTGGGATATTTCATATAAAACCAATATCAGTTTCGTGTTTTTTAACTTACTTCTAAGATATAGAACAAATTTACCATTAAAGTAGATCTCATAGGGATTAAAGAAATTGCAGAATTACATTTAAATATACGTTCGTGTTTTTGCATATACAAGTATGAATAGTTTATAAAGTAATGCCTCAAAATCACAAGACTGGTACAGGTTCAGCTCCTCACAGTAACTGAGATAATTAAAAATGGCCTCACCTAGATAATTAATATCTCACACAGTACAATGCCAGCAAATCGGAAATTTGAATAAACTTTTAAGATACAGATTACCCATCTTTAAATTGCAGATAATTTATAGGTGTCATTGTTTAGTATTTTGAACTGTCTTACATATATTACATAAAAAAATTATTTTTTGTGGAATTTTAGTTTAAATTTAAAATAATGCATTTTAAAATTTTCAAAAACAACAACATTTTCAAAAGTGCTTTTTCTGTTTTTCTTTACACTTTTAAAAGTTACTTTAAGTTTTATGGTTAAAAAATACTTTTTAAAATAAATAATTTTGATTAATGTATTAAAATAATAAATTTAATTGTTTTGATAAATCATTTAAAAGATAAAATAATTAAATAATTTTGCAAATACCAGATTTGTATGATAAGTATTCATATCTATTGTAGTTCAAAATTAGTTTATTCAAAAGTCCTTAGTGAAAATTTCAGCAAATAAGTGCTAATAAAAACTTATAAATTATTTTATATGTAATTTAAGAATTACACTTTTGCATACATTTACTGACTTCAAGAAATTAAATAATTAGAAAATAATAAGACTAGATAAATGTTAGATATTAATAATTTAATAAACAGGTTAGTATCAAGTCAACAATTTTTAAGCTATATTTTAAACTTTTTAAAGTGGGAAAATTTCTTTTTTTATAGTAATATATATGTATATATATATAAAATTAATGTTTGCATCATAAATTAAGAATATATCATACTCATTAAATATTATTTTTCTACAACTGGAAGATTTGAAGATGCACCAAGGAGATATATTTTAGAATTAGTGCTTTCTTTAGTTGTGTGTAGAGCACAGATAATTTAGCATATAAACTTATATGATGAAATGCTACAATTATTAATTGGAATAATCAGTTAACAATTTTAATTCAGACTGCAGAAATCATCCAGCAGATTTATTTGATGATCAAAAATTTCTGTTATTTAATTTATTACAAAACTTTTTACTACGTTAAGTCCAAGTTCAAAAGTGTTTAATTTCGTTTATTTTAATTCAAGAATTTGTCATCTAAATCTTAATGAACAAATTTTTAATTGTAAATATACTCCATTTCAATTTTACTCCAAAACAATGGATTATTTTAAACTCCTAATTTACATTTTTTCTGCATCGTTAAATTTTTCAAAAAAAAAATTTTTTTTTTTATAACAGTATCTGATTATACAAGTTTTTCACCATAGCTTTTTAACGATTTAGTAACTTTTGAAAATTTTTAAATAGTTAAGTCTTTTAAAATTTATAACTTCTTTGAGAAGAAAGGAGAACTATAAATTTTTAACATAGTAGCCATTCTTTGTTTAAGTTTGACACTTTAAAGTTTTTAAAAGAATAGAGATCATTTCACTATAGAAAATACGTAATATGTTTCCATTATATAAGCGTCATAGACATTAATAAAAACCTATAAGCTAATTGTTAAAACATTAGTCAAGAAACCCTTTCTAAGATGAGATAGTATAATCAAGTCATAAATAAAACTTTGGTTGCCAACAATGACTCCCATTTATGTATAAAAAACAGAACCCTTTCAGAGACTGTAGCACACACCACCAAAAGTACTGAGAATATTTCTAGATGCAGATAACTTATCCTGCAAAAATGAAGTTGGCTTGTGTTTTCGTAATTGCTTGCATGGTTGCAATGGTAAGTGATTTTGGGAAAATTTTAGTTAACATTATTGCATGCTGTTATTTATCAAAGACCATTTTGAATAAGTGAATTTTTAATATGCGGCACGTTTTTTCTGGCTGGGAAATAGTTCATTATTTTAATGATTGGCTTTTAAATTATGCTCAAGATATAACCAAAGAATAAAAAATCACGTACGATGATTGCCTTGTTTGTATGAGCAAAAAGCTTTGTTGTAAAAACAATATGATCTTGGATTTGCAAGAAAAAAGCTTCAAATTACGATAGTCGAGTTCGAATATAAAACACCGAACTCGAATAGATAGCTTCAGTGTCTGTATCAGAAAGAGATGAGTTAAATTGGTAAGCTGGAATGCCCTACCGTTGGGATCCATCATAAGCATTCAGAAATCATTAGTATTTAAGATAGCCAGTTGAAAAATCAACCGCAGGGTGTTTGGATAAGGTTTGAAAATTATTTATAATGCAATGTAAAATGAAAATCGAATTCCTTTTTTTTACAATGTAAAATGGAAATCAAAATTTGTAAATAGTTAAAAAACTAAATATTATATAACATTTAAAAATCGGCATATAATGCTGAATTTTCCTCTGGTAGTGAAGTGAGCTTTCCTGCTTTATAGCATCCGTTTTATGGTAAATAATACACGCAGAAACATCGAATTTCCCAATATCCTTAAGAAGAAGAAACTTATCAAAATGGAATGTTCACATTTGAATTTATTTTTATAGAGGCTTAAAAAATTTCAATCTCTTATATAAAATAAGATATTTTTTGTTCTAATGCAGCTGGCAAACACTTAGACAGTTTTCTTTGATGCCTTAAGGCAAGCGCTGCGCCGACGTTTCTCACTTTGCACCATCCAGGAATTGCGTGTAGCTTAAAGATAAGCTACGGACGCTGAGTAACACTACCCCCGCATCGCTCTACGATCCTGTTAACATGGACCTACGGTTTCAAATGGATTCCGAACCACTAAAAACATCCATGGCACCGCCGGAACTCGAACCGAAAACTGTGGTAGCGAGCGCCAGAGCGCTAGCGACTCGACCATGCAGGCCCCCATAAAATGAGATATATGTTTCTGGATAGATACGTGTTTCCTGAAACTAAAACTAATTTTGAATAGAATTAGCAATGAACCCTACAATATCCTCTTGATACTTTCAATATTATTTAATTCTATTTTAATTATTTTATTTTTATTTATATAAACATTATTTTCTCAGACTACTTTTTTGTCAAAATTTAAATCAAAATTATTTATATTTATATTTATTACTTATTTTTACATATTAATTAAAATGATACAAAAAAAAGTAATATTTAATCATTAAAGTAATATAACTTCTAAAAGCTATTAAAAATGTCTAGTTCAGGAAGTTAAAAAATTAAAAATCCTCAAAAAAATTTTTTTTTGTAATACTTACAGTAAATACTACAGTACAAAATGTTTAACAATGAAATTAATAAAACCTCTGTAGCCTAATTAGTTTAGTATTTCAGCCTATGCTATTCTTAGGATTTTTCCTGGTGATTATTTTATGAACATTTCATAGATGTTCAAAAAGTATGTGCATATATAATAAAATCTTGTAACTTTTTGTCCCATGTTTGGGATACTTTCGAGACAAAATCCTTCAAATTCTCAGATGACAAGATAAAAAATTTATGAAACTTATACTGGTTTTATAAGAAACGACGCCAGAGTAAAAAATATGTTTAAATATGTGCTTCTTTTAATAGCGTTTAAATATATTATAAAGTTTAAATATGTGTTTCTTTTAACTGTTTTTTAGGCCTCAGGGCTGCAGACATGTAAGTCACAGTCTGACTGTTCAGGACTTTTTGCGTGAAAACTATGGGCATGATGTCATTTTGCCGAAGTGCTGCTAAAAAAGGTAATTAAAAATATTTAAAAAAAATAATCTTCTTCATTTTTGTCATAATTTATTGTTATTATTATTTGTTTTTATACAAACATAAAAAAATGAAAAGTAAGTAATGAAAAAAAGTTATTTCTTTTATAAACATGGGAACTTTATGGCATGGGAATTTTATGAATATAGCACATTTTGCTTTTGATGTTGAAAACTATAATTTTTGAATAAGAAAATGAGGCCTGCAGAATTCCTTGTATAATTAAAAATATTTTTAAAAAATAATTCTTCTTCATTTTTGTTATGACATAGTGAAACGCTTTACTTATAAATTTTACATATTATTTCTGTGCAATTCCAGAGGAAACTGCAATAACTTGCTAGAAATATAGAAACCTTTTTTATGCAGCTCTAAAAAATTACATTATATTATGTGGTCGCTGGGAAGAAAACTTATATTTTATTTGTTTTTAAACAAACATGAAAAAATAAATTTTGAAAAGTTATTTTCGTCACAAACATAAGAATATGCATTCTTTGATTGTGACTAAAAACTATTTTAGATAAAGGATGAAATGGAGATTTCCAGAATTCCCTTTTAAAAATTGGATTAGAACAAAATGGGTCGGAGTCGAAGAAAAACATATAATTTATCTATTTTAATACAAACATAAAAATAAAAAAAAATAAAAGAATTTATGAAAAAAAAAAAGTTATTTCCTTTACAAACATATGAATGTTATGAATATAGCACATTTTACTTTTGACTTTAAAAACTATAATTTTTAAATAAGAAAAGTAGCCCTGCCGAATTCTTATATAGAATCTGATTAGAAAAAATTGGTAACCTTTCAGATCTTTGTAAAGCAGCGTCTACATTTAAAGCCTCATGCATTTTAAACCTCTAGGAGACAACTTGCTCACCAAGACAGAATTATGGTACTCATACACACGAAAAAAAGTGGGGGAGGAGTTTATTGAGAGCCTCTTAAAGTCTTCTGATGCTACTGTCGAAAGCAGATAAACAGTGAATATGATGTTATGTCGCAGCCGAATCCCATATTATAATCATTTGGAAACTAGCTAAATGTAATCCATTGCAAGAGTACATTAAAGTATTTAAACAGATGACTAGCATGCGCTTTAGCATCGCAATTGAAATGGCGCGTGCAAAAAGATAAAAATGAACAATGTCATAAAGCAAAGGACGAAGGTGAACAATGCAATAAAGTAAATTTCCATCGAATTGTCATTCGATTACGTAAAAACACCATAATCTATATATTTCCTGTGATCAATGTATGTTGTAATAATAATATTCAAGAGCGTTAAATCCCTGTTGCCAACAGAATGTATGACATGAAACTTTATAAACTATTTTAAAAGCATACTAAAAGTAAGAACAATTATTTTTTTTTTTTTTCAAAAACTCTTTATTTATTCTTCCAAATTTATTTCATCGCCTTCAAAGTAATCCTCTCCGGACACAATGCACTTATGCCAACTTTTTTTCCAATCCTCAATGCACGCTAAAAAGTCATCGGCAGGGATGGCCTTCAAAGCGCGCGGCAATTCACGTTGAATACAGTGGTTGTGGAACGATATGGGTTTCATTTTTGGCGAAAAAGTCACGAGAATCAATGCAGTGTAAAACGATAAAACAAAAATTTTTGAAAAATAATAATTTTTTTGTTTTACGTAATGAAGAGATTTAAAAGATATTTCATTTCATTCTAAAAAAACGTTTTATATTTTACAATGCTCTACATTAAAACGAACATTGTAAAAGCTCATGCATTGATTATCGCTCAACAGGTGGCTTGTGCAGCGTGACTCAAGGAGAAAACGGGGTCTACAACAACCTCCCACCATGCGTCCAGGGACTGAAGTGTCAAGGTGTCATAGTGAGTATAAGGAATTCTATTTGCTCTTAGAAAATATGAATTCATGGAAATTTCTCGCGTCTATTTCTGTTATTACAGAGTATTTACTGTATTTCCGTTGTTCTGCAATGCCACTGAAATAGCATTGATATATACATGAATGACATTACCGAGAAACTTTGGAATGTGACAATTATGGAAAACGATTGTTGATAAATGCAAACACTAGATATTTTGAGAGCGTTAGAAGTATAAATAATGAGAATTAATTAAAAACAGATTCGTATAATGATCTGTGAATAATAATTAGCCCACTTCTTTATTAAATATTTAATTACTACCAAATTTTAAAAAGGTATTAAAAATTCGAAATTTAAAAAAAAAAAATGTTATGCTTCTTACCTGTATTCTAAAAGATTTTTAAAGCAATTTGCATAAAAGGCAAGATTTCAAAAATCTGGCCTGAGATATCTCAATGAGCAGTTAAACATAGCATAGAAACTTCTAAATATGAGATACCCAAAAAATAGTTATATATTTTTTTTTATCGAATTAATAATTGCCATTTTAAAAAGATATTAAAAACTTCACAATAAATAAAAACTTACTTTTGCTTGTCCTAAAAGCAGTAATATTTACGTAAAATTTAAATTTAATTTTAATTATACTGGAAAAATAATTCATCTATGGCAGATGTGGAAAATTTTAGAAACACCATTATTAATATTATCTTTATTAATCAGCTTTAAAAATTACACGTTAGCATATCTGCCATATATGAACAAAAAAAAATTACACACACACACACACACATATATATATATATATATATATATATATATGCAAATTGTATTCTTAAGCTTGTGCACGTAGGATGAAGAGCAAAGGAAATAAATACAGTGAGATGTATAATATTTTCTATATTACGTGTATAATTTTTTCAAATTAGGAATTGGTATTCAACAGAAAATCAATGCATGTCGCAAAAAGCCCACTTAGTGTTCAGGAATAAACTTATTCCTAAAAGAGATTTAAAAAAAGTCCTATTTTTATACATTCATAAACACTCATTATTTCTCTTTTTGAAAACAATATAATCAAATATTTTTAATTTTTAAAATTTTTCAGAATTGAAATAATTGCCACCTCAATAATTTTGTTTGTTGTCACTAT
The DNA here is from genome assembly GCA_021605095.1 of Caerostris extrusa. NCBI lineage: Eukaryota > Metazoa > Arthropoda > Arachnida > Araneae > Araneidae > Caerostris > Caerostris extrusa. The sequence continues at coordinate 8,693 of BPLR01001579.1, forward strand.
AAGTCTTTCGGTAACGTAACCTTTTGTCAAAATCAAAGCACTTAACCAGAGGCTAATATACCACTTGTGTTCTATTTTGGAAATTTAAATTGTAAAAAAAAAATTTATAACTTTTAACAAAAAATTTTTTTCCTTACTAGCTGACGTGCCATTGAAGAATTTGCGAATGATGCCTCCCAAAGATGACCTTTTTTTTTCTGTCGGATATTTTTTTTTGTGCCTCATGTTTAAATAGTCCAGCTTGAAATGTAATATTTCAATAAAGATTTCTTTTATGCATTTGTATGTTATTTCTTTTGATTTCTTGTATTGTTTGTTGCATATGGATTTTCTGCTAGGTTAAGCACATTTTACTTTATAACACAATTGAAACTTTTATGTTGTTGTTTCTAATGCAGCTGGCAATATTGAACTTAATCAAAGGCTAAGGCTTAAATAGGCAAACATAGACAAAGGCTGCACCACAGTTATATATTTAGCACTAGCCAGGGGGCAAGTGTAGCTTTGAAGATATACTACGGACGCGAGTAACAGTACCTCAACAACACTCTAGTATCTTATTAGACCGGTACCTACGGTTTAAAGTGGATTCCGACCCCCTACAAACATCCATGGCCCCGCCGGGATTCGAACCCGAAACCTGTGGTACCGATGGAAGAGCGCTAGCCATTAGGCCTTCAGGCCCCTGGAAAGTTTTATTAAAACTATAACTTGAGCACATTGAAAGAAAGAAGTGCAAATAGCGAGAGATCTCGGCTGAGTTACCAGAAGTAATCACACGTCGCACGAAAGCAAGGACTCAACTAATTGGAACTCGACTGGGAAAGTCTTCTGTAGGGTTCATTGAATGATGAGGGACTATCAAAATATTTGTAACGTTTTTCACGCCTAAATTGTTTTCTGATTCTCTCAAGGAATCTCCAGTATCTTAATAAAAATCGCAATTTTTTTTTAAGGAAAAAGATGGAATTTTAAAGATTTTTTGTATTAAAGTAGAAAACAGACATTTAAGACGCATTATAACACCTAATTTTCAAATTATTTTCTTTTAGATTAAAAACAGGTGATCGTGCCAAATAAAATGTTAAATACGTTACTATTTCATAAGAAAAACGATGCCTTATAAGAAAAATAAAACTTGCGGATGGTAAAATTTATTTGTAATGCATTTATTTTGGTATAAAAAAAATGGAACAAATTTAGTTAAGCAAATTTGAGCTCCTTTCATGGGCTTTACAAACCTCCTTTATATTCTTCCCGCAACAGGATGCCCTTCTGAATGCTTCCCTACAAACATTTTTTAAGAATTTCATGGATAAGAATTCATGCATATCAATTTCATGCATATGTTACATGCATATAAGGGCATGCATGTGTATATTAAAAGATTCATAGCGTGTTCATTCATAAGTACATACATACATGCCCACGCACATATATATTACACATATACATGCATACAGCTCATATATTAAAGATACATAGCGAATTCATTCATGTAAAAGCCCATACATACGTGTACACACATATAAAAATAATTAAATAAAAATTTTAAAAAATAATTATAGATCTATTTTTGTGTAGACAAGATAATGCTGATCTCGTACGCAAGAGCAGAAAAATAACAAGGAAATAAGTTTATTCGTTTGCTTCACATTTTTAATCTTTGATTAAGGCATAAAAAAAATTTTATGCCTTTAATCAGAATTTCTTATTTTAAAAATATTTATTACATTTTTGAAAAAATAATTTAGTTCTTATTTTTCTGAAACAAAAAATTATCACTTGATTACAATTAAACTTGACTTCATAAAATAATAGTAAATAAAACTAAAAACCAATAAATAATTTTGAATGTTCATACTTTGTGCTTTAAATAAATTTTTAGATAAAAATATCAATGAATTATTTGCTTTACGTAGTTGTTGGAATTTTTTTGCCCCTTTAAATTTGAACTGTATCGATCTTTAATTTAATATAATATTAGTTGAACGGTATTTGTTATTTAATGCTTTTAAAAATATTTGCAAACATTTTACTCAAATTAGGGTTTTAGTTTTAGAAAAAAAAATTTTTTGACTCTTGCAAAAATTTAAAAACATATTAATTAGAATGAAAGATATCGTTCATCAAGCAAAAAGTTTCCTTTAGCATTTTAAAATTCAGTTTTTGAACCTATAATCACCAAAGTATTTTATTAGACTTCTACAAAAAAAAATATCATACGCTAATTTTATTTCGTGCATATCTCTTTCGAAATCTGTCGATAGACAGACGGCCTTGGCTAATGGGAGATCGGCGTGGGTCTTTTGTGCTAATGGAGAAGAAGAAGAATCGATTTCGTTTAAAACCACGGGTCCTGAATGAAAAAAATTTTCACGTTAACGGTTAATTAATTTTGTTAATCAATTGTGTAACTTTTGCAATCATCTCTGTAAATTACACTTTTGAGTCTTTTCAAACTATATCACTTATGTGAAAATCTAATAATAATTGCATATGTTGTCATGGCTGAATCATTTTTCGGACCGACTGTACTTCTGAAAAATCATACGTATTAATGAGTAAAAATATTAGTATTAATAAATAATATATTTTCATAAATCCCTTAAAACATGCAAATTTAAAAAGTCCTTTAGTCCTTAGAGAGTTTTTTGTATAACGTTTTTATCGTCCGATATTTTTCTTCCTAGCGCATATGCTCATAGGAAACATTGTACCTATTGCGTACTACTGAGCTATTCCTATGAGCATGCGCGATAGGAAGAAAAAATATCGGACGATAAAAACGCTATGCAAAAACTCTCTATTAATTATATATTAATAGAATGTAATTATTATTAATAGTATAGAAGCAGCAAGTTTTTAAAAATTTAAATTATACTTATTAAGAATATAAAAATTTAACTTAATTAAATAAATAATTTAATTAATTTCAAATAGCTACATGATAGGATGTATTTCTTTTTACCTATCTCGCGAAACATTTCGCCAAAGCTATCATTGCATAAGCTTAATTACAAAAACTATACACGCCTAAAATAATTCTAAATTGATTAAAATTTCTTTCCTTTAATAAATAGGGGTTAAAATCTAGAATCCTGTACGCTTTCTGCCAAACATATCGCCAAGTTGCCGAGTCGGTAAATAAGCATAGAAATTAATGGGCCAGGTAGTTTGCGCGGTAAAATGATATTACGCCAATATCCTTCACTGGGTTGCCAAATCGCCAAGTAAACAAACAAAATGCCTGCGAAAGTTCGGTATCATTGTAAAATGCTATTTCGCCAAAATGTATAGCCAAACAACGCTGTTACACCAACATTAGTAGCCAAATAGCTATTACGTCAAAATTTATACCTGAAAAGGCTTTCAAAGCCAAAGTTTATCGCTTTAACGCCAAATATTATCACTATCTTGCCAAAATTTTAATCTTTGAAATGATTTTTAGTCAACATTTATAGTTTTATTGCCACCATTTATAGCTTCATCAACCAATTTTTACGCCAAAAGTTATTGTTTAATTGCCAAATTTTTATCACTAAAATTTTTTTATCTCTGAATACTTTTGCAGCGAATGTTATCGCTTTTACACCAAAATTTAGCACTATTATGACAAAAAATTTTGTCCAAATTGTCTTTACGCCAATTTATATCGCTTTGTCGCCAAAAGTTTACCACTATTATGATAAAATCTTACTGTTTTCTATTTACGACACTTATTGCTGCTTTAACGCCAAAATATAACAGTATTTTGCCAACATTTTATTCCTATATTGCTTTTCCACCAAATTAAATCGCTTTATCGCCAAATTATTATGAGGAATTTTATTTTGCTAAATCACAAAAATGTATCGTTTAGACAAAGATAATAATCACTGTTAAGATACAATTTCGTCAAATTATTTGCTAATTCGCCAGTTGTTCTTTAAATGCATAAAAATAAGTCATGTTCTTTACGAAGCCAAATTCTAATGATAAATTAATATTAAAAAAGAGAAAAAAAGAAGAAACCAGATAATAACTTATCTTTTATTGTGGTATGTCCTTCGTCTGTGGTGGAAATGAACGCTTTGTTCCATCGGTGAAACCATATAGAAAAGTTCCTGCATCCGGGTCTTTAAATGTCATAATATGGTTGACCGTCAAATGTACAAAACCCTCCTGTGAAAGGCAATTGTACGACAACCAACAGTCTGACTTTATAGTAGTGCCCGGAGTATTCTCCTTTTTATTATTTCTAACAAAACATCCGCACTTCTATTTTCTACCACTTCAAAAGCATTCATTCGAATATTCAATATTCCTCCAAACACCCATTTACCCTCAACATGTTTACCTCTATTATACTTTCTTTTACCAAATTTTGATTAATTTATTTCAACAATTCTTCCAATCATACTCTTAAAATTTAAACACTCGTCCGTGCACACCTATCTGCAAAATTCATGCCAATCTATTATCGTTTGATTCGCTACCAATAAATCATTCATAGCACTTTTTGCTCCTAATTTCATTCACCCAAGAATATGTTAGCATTAAAATTAAACCCATACTCGAATCACTTTGATCAAACCAAGTACCCTTTCTCACTGACCTTCTAATCTGATGAGCATTCATTCCTTTCTTCCGACACGCCCATACTTTTCCATCACAAACATCAAGACAATCAATCAATTTCATATCAGAACCGCACTTTAGACATTCATACTTACCAGCAATCAATCCATTTTCCATGCAATACTTAAGAACTGCATTCGTATACAATTTATTCAATTCATAAAAAAAATAAGCATGCAGAGGTCCTTTGATCCATTCAGCAGCTGACAATATCGTGCACCATCCCATTCACTTTTCATCCATTCCTGTACTTGCATAGCCGTAGCAAAGGAATATATAATATTTGACCAACAGCACAAATCCACAAAAAAAAATGTACTTTTTAAAAATTTAAAAAAAAAAAAAAAAAATTCTTAAAATTCTTCGTTCTTAAACATTTAAAAATTATTTTATTATTATTAATTTATTTTTATTATTAAAAATTTAAATTGTAGCATTAACTAACGTTCTAAAAAGCTAAATCTTCAAATATTCTGTGCGAATTCAAATTACGGTTGCCACAAAATCCTGACTAAACAAACGTCTTTAAAAAGGAAATTAATTATTTAAGAATAAAATATAAGTTATTAATAAATAATATAAAAAAAGAAATTTTTAAAGTCAATTCCTTCTTTTTTTTTTTTTCTCACTACATTGCAGGAAATTCTTTATAAATAATTTTCATTCATTTTTTTTAAGTTTATCTGGCCCCCATTTATTGGTAGATACGTGCAACTCAAATCTAAAAAAAAAAAAAAAACTAAAATTAATTAATTTAATTTAATGAATGAATTAATATTTGAAAAAACTGTATTGACATCTTATGTCATCCACTACAAGTTGAAAAAAATTTATTTGAACTTGAGTGGATGAATAAAAGTGTTTTATTAAAGTTTGAAAATTTGAACAAGATATATATAGGGAGAGTGTGAGCTAATGGAAGGAATTGAAATAAAAACAACAGCAATCTCGAATTACAGCAAAATAATAAAAGCAAAAATAATAAAAGCAAAAATAATAAAAGCAAATATAATAAAAGCAAATATAATAAAAGCAAATACATACGATAAAAATAATAAAAGCAAATGTATTAGGCTATATTTCAAATTTAATTAAAAACTTTTTGATCATTTAAAATTAAAAATATAGAATACATTAACAAGAATACTCAAACACGATCGTTTCAAATTTCAACGTAAAAAATTAAGAATAATAATATCCAGAAAAATAAACTAAATTAAAATCAGACGATTTTTTTTTTATTATTGCCAATTTGTAGTTACATTATTTTAAAAATTTGAATAATGTATATTAAATGAATAATAAAAATATTTGATAAAATAAAATAATAATAATTAAATGAATAAAAATAATTAATAATTGAATCATTAATAATCATTAATTAATTAATAATTAGTTATGAGAAAAAAGAGATTATTAACTAATTATTAATTAATTAATGATGAGCAAATGAGAAGAAAGTGCAGCGTGAATATATGAATATTTCTCCCATATAAAACTAAAATTAATTAATTAAATTTAATGAATGAATTAATATTTGAAAAAACTGTATTCACATCTAGTGTCATCCACTGCAAGTTCAAAAAAAAAATTTATTTGAACTTGAGTGGATGAATAAAATGTATTTTATTAGCGATTGAAAATGTGAACAAGATATAGATAGAGAGAGTGTGAGCTAATAGAAGGAATTTAATAAAAATGGTTTTTCTTATTTGTTTCTGATTTTCCTGAGTGGCAACATCATAAAATTTGTTTATGTTCTGTATCAGCGACAGAATAATCTCGGAATAATCAATAATTCATCAAAATACTTATTTAAAAATATATATATTTCTACTCTTATTTACTGCAAATAATTATTGAAATAGCAATAAAATAGTCATTATATTGTTCGAAAAATGAAGCTACGAATTCCTCTAATTACAGTATTGCAACTTAAAGAAATTGGCGAAATATTCAGGGTTGCAAGATTGGAGACTTTCTAAAGCGTACAGTATTCTAGATTTTAATCCAAGCTCTGAATAATCAAATTAGTTAAAAGAATATATATTTCTGTTCTTATTTACTGCAAATATGAATTCTGAAAATAATAATCAAAATAACAATAAATAGTCATTATATTGTTCAGAAAATAAAGCTACGAGTTCTTCTAATTAGAGTATTGCAACCCTAAAGAAATGAGGCGAAATATTCAAGGTTACAAGTTTGGCGACTTCTTCAGTGGTACAGCATTCTAGATTTTAACCTAGCGCTTGCCTTAAGGCATCAAAGACAACTGTCTAAAAGTATTTGCCAGCTGTCATTAGAACAAAAAAAAATGATGTCAAACAAAGTGCATCTCCCATACACAAAATATCTGATGCTGCCATTTTTCAATTAAGAAATAAACAGATAATAATAAAAATAAATTTAAATATATTGTTGACAAAAATTAATAATGACTACTCATTCAATAATACATTAATATAATTATTTATTTCAATATTTTTTGTATAAATATTTTCCATTGCGGTAATTTGACCTTACATTATTTGAGTTCATTTGCTATTGACTAATTTCAAGAAAAATTAATCGATTTTTCACGCTGCTAGTTTCTGCTAGTTCAAGTTTATTGTGATCTGGTCGCTTTCATATTGACTTACTATTTGAAAATTTTAATGATCATTATTTTCATCAGTCACCATGCCTGAGTTTATGCCGTCATAATTGCTCTCAAATTTTATTGTTTTTACTTCGATTTGTTTTATTTAATTGTTTCTTTAAATATGTTTTCACTTTCTAATTCATATAAAAATCTCAAATTTTTGTTTCAATCTATTCGTGGTAATTTTTATTTATATTATGAAAGCATTTATTATTTTTTTCCCTGTTTTTTTTTGTTGCATTTAAATTTTTGTAATTTAAGATTAATATTTTCTTAAAAGATTTTTTGTTTACATTGAAAAAAATGAATAAAATAGGGAAGAGTAAAAAATTTAAAAAATTGTACTTGTACATTGGCTAACTTAACAATTTTGTGTGTACTTTTTTTTTTTTTTTTTTTTTTTTTTTTTTTTATGAATTTGCAATCACAGCAAAATCAACAATTTTGTTCGCATGACCAAACTCATGCCATGCAGGGATAATAAAGAATCAATTCTTTAAATATATTACATAAATATAGGTCCTTCAATTTAATTTTATTTTTAGTATTCTCAAAATAATTAATTGTTATTGCTTTCATTAGCATTTTCATTCTATGTTGGTCACATTCCAAAGTTTACCCGTTATGTTACTCGATTCCCTATACATATTGAAGGTATGTCAGTAATAAAATAGTTTAGAATAGCAGAAATACTACAAATATTTAGTAACAAAAGAAATATTGTTAAAATATTTATTGAATTCAAGTTTTCTGCGATAAAAGGTACTTACTAAAGCGTCTTTGCATTTAATCCTTATGCACAAGGTGAAAGACCGGTATATTTCCCGTTTGGTCTTCAGCAGCAAATGTTACCATTACATAAGTTTTTAATTTTATATTTTCTGTTTTAATTTGAAAAATGTTTTATTTATTCTTATATTCTTAGAAGAAATCAGAATCCTTTCAATAATTATTTATTTCGCATTATGCTAAAAAAAAATTCATTTTTGATTACACACTGATATTGAAAATTCTTTCTGCGCATGCATAAATTTAAAAAAAATTTAAAAATTTAACTCCTTTATCCAAAAAAAGTTGGTAACTTAAATGTGAATATTCTCACATCAATTCTGAATTATCCATACAAGAATTGTTATTAATTTTTTTTTTTTTCAGATACAGATTGGATATTGGCGATACAGATTAATGTAAAAAAAAAAAAAAAAAAAAGAAAGTTCTGATTCTGCAGAAGTGTATTAAACCATTTCTTATTTAATAATCTTCTCCTTGAATTCTGTTTATTATTTATAGTTCGTTTTTCCATTTATTTCCCTTAACTAATCACTTGAATTGGTTTTGCCTGTCAACGACAAATAAAACATTAGAGGGATTTGTTATGCATGACAGTTGAAGAAAACCAGGTAGATTAACTAGGTAGATCATTCAGGCAAATTAAGGTAGATTAAATCTTTATTTTAGGTAGATCAGTTGTAAAAATTTTTTAATTAAATTTTCTTTTGTATAATCCCAGTCTTTTTTTTTTTTAAATTGTTAATAGAGGAATTAAAAAAATATTTTGGTTGAGTAATTCTTCTTTAATTTCGGATTAAGAAACAGAGAGTAAATGAAGTTCAGATTACATTCATTCAGAGAAATTCAATGGTATATGTATACCAATGGAAATCAAGAAATTTCTGCATCTTTAAAAAAACTATGAGGGCTCAGGGTAGTTAGTTTCATGTAAAGATCACCGAAATTCCATTGCCTTCAAGATTTTAAAGTTTCCACTAATAGAGTATGTTTCTTTTTGAACTTTAAAGAAGAAACTTCTTTAGTTTAGTCAAATGAAACCATTTTGAACAACCATGAATGATAATGATAATTTTGATGATAACCTTTAATAACTAAATTAACTCTATTTCAAATTGATTTTTTGCGACGTTCACCATAGACGTTCACTAAGAAAGCATTGATTTGTGATGAATTAAAGCTTTCATCGGTGCACAACATATTAAAAAGATGAAATAACAATAAGATTTTCAGGGCTGATATCGTTTCGATCCACTATGAAATCCAACAAGGGAAAGCAGACTCCTGCAATGGTGTGGTAAGGACTTATAAAATAAGAATCATCCCCATAGAGGGCCTCAATCCTGGAAGTCATCCATTGCTTAGTTCCCAGGCAAGTTTAGAGGCGAAGAGCTGGTAACTATCAGCCGATTAATATACCCGGATTGATATACAACACGGACCAGCCACCAAAAGGGAGGTCAAAGAAATGTGTTGTTCATGCCAGGTATTCCCTCTGGACTCAATCACTAGGACCCCTTTTTTTCGGCAAATCAAATAGAATAAAAGAGAAATGAAAAAAACTTTGTTAAATGCATGAAAAAGAGAAATGAAAAATTTTGCAAAACACATGAAGATAATGAGTTGTAAAAATTATCACAAAAATGATGAAATCTGTTATTTCAACAATGAAATTGAAAATAAAAAAAAAAAAGATCAAAACAATGAAAGCAAAGATTACGAGGGCGTGATACTCATATATATTTAAAAGAGATGTCCCCAGGTGAGTTAAATCAAGGATTCTTAATCAGAGATAAGAAACAATAAATACCTTTATTTTCCCACACACTAAATCAAGTATTTCTCATGTATTTTCATTCAATCAGTGCTTTAATTGTAAATCAGTGCTTGTAGTTAATTTATGCAGTGAATCATAAATGGTATTAATTACAGCTCCGATTACAAAATTGGAAATAACACATAGTTTTCTATCACATAGTAATTAAATTCGAAAAAATCAGTATTCTCACTTACTATGTTTAGTAATATATTTTGTACTATCCTGTGTTATATAATGTGTTTTATTATAATCTTTCAATAGGAAGTTTTCGATCTGGTTTGCTTACAGGCCTGACCTGGCCCCGAATGACTCTCATCTCATTCGAAAGCTGAAGAGAAATCTGGGATGACAGCGTTTCTGGACCAACGAAGCGACCATGATGCAGTGAATACCTATCTCAACATGTTGGTGGCAACCTATTATGAAGAGGATATTGGAAAATTCGCCCTTGGTGTGACAAATGTTTCTGTGATGTGTGGCTGTGTGACTGTGTGGGAAAGTCACACTGATTGTATGTCACTCCTGACAATAAAACCATTCTGTTTATCACCCTTTCCTTTATTTAATGACCGACCCATCGGTGGCTAAAAAAATAGTCCTCGTCCTCTTTAAAAAATAGTCCTCGATGAGTATTGGGCATGCTGCATACTATGTGAAAGGCCTAAAAAAGGAATTGAAAACCAATTCAATTATTACAGAGAATTATTATTTCATATCAAATAAATATCCGTTTATTTTTACTTTACTTCTAAGATATTGAATAAATTTAGCATTAAAGTAGCTCTCATATGGAATAAAGAAATTGCAGAATTACATTTAAATATATGTACGTGTTTTAAATATACAATTATAAAAAGTTTATAAAGTAATGCCACAAAAATCACAAGACTGGTTAAGGATCAGTTTCTAGCAGCAAGTCAGCTAATTAAGATGGATTCATCTAGATAATGAAACGACACAATGTACAGTCAATGCCAGCAAATCGGAATTTTGAATGGACTTTATTCTACAGATTACTCATCTTTACGCTCGACAAAAAAATTATTTTTTGTGGAATTTTTAAGTTTCTTACAATTTTTCAAAAACTACTAGAAGTTAGTTTAGTTTCATGGTTAAAGAAATACTTTTTAAATAAATAATTTTAATTAATGTATTAAAATAAGTTAATAATTTTAAATAGTTTGATAAATCATTTAAAAAATAAAATCATTAAATAATTTTAAAAATATCAGGTTTATATAATTATATGATAGGTATTCACTTCTATTATAGCTCAAAATTATTTTTTTAAAAAAGCCCTTAGTGAAAATTTCAGCAAGTAAGAGCTAATAAAAACTTACAAATTATTTTTTATGTAATTTAAGATTTATATAATCATCATCAAAATATCTTACGTAGAGCAATTGCTACATATAAAAATGACTGTTGGGATCGCAGACTGCAAACCGTCAATGTTGAAGATGGATCCATGTGGAATTTCTGTAAAAAATTTTAGGAAAAAAGTACTGAAAATAACTTATCTCCAAACTTCGCAATCCACTGTTACAACAGCCACTGATAAAGCTGAAGTTTTAGCTACGACTTTACAGGATCAATTTAAAGAAAATGAAACTAACAACACTAACATTGTAACTGAAGTAGAAAACACCATTACTTCCTTTCTCGCCCAACCTCATAATAACGATGATTTTCCCAACACTAAAGCTTCCTTCATAATAAACTGCATCACTAATCTTAAAATCGGTAAAAACCCCTGGCTTAGATCGTTTACTAAAAGATTTTTAAAAAAATATTCCTTTTAAAATTGTTTACAAATTTGCAAAATAATCGATGCTATCCTTTCTACTAATCAATTAAATAAGAATTGGAAGACTGCTCGGTTTCTTCCAATCCTTAATTATAGCAAAGGCCCAACCTCTCCTAAGAGCTACAGACCCATCTCTCTACTCTCCTGCCTAAGTAAACTAATTGAACGAGTAATTGTTAACATCCTAAATGAAGAATCTGGTAAACTTAACATTTTAATTTCGCAGCAATTCGGGTTTACCAAAACTTGTCAACTACGCATCAACTTTATAATCTCACAGAAAATATTTCAGAAGGGTTTTCATGGAAACTCGACACTGCTGTAGTTTTCCTGGATGTCGCTAAGGCGTTCGATCGTGTTTGGATCAATGGTTTAATATATAAAATGATAAAATATCAATATCCTACCTACTTAATCCCTACCACACACAATTATCTTACAAACAGAAATTTTGTTGTTTCTGTAGATAACTCTGATTCTAAAACTGTCATATCCTTTTTTTCTCAGGGCTCGATCTTGAGACCATTTTTTTGTTTAACATATACACCAACGACATCCCCCAAGATCAAAAAATTAAATTAACACTCAACGCGGACGATACTGCTGTTATCACACAGGGGCGAAACATAAACATAATCAGGAAAAACTTACAAAATTACATACACACGCTTGAAAATTGGCTCATTAACTGGAAAATAAAACTTAATGTCGCGAAAACTGAAGTAGTGCTATTCACCAGGAAAAATAAACTAATTCCCCCTAACATAACTGTTTATAATGCTAATATTTCCTGGTCCAAAGAAACTAAATACCTTGTAATACTTGACAGCAAACTAACATGTAAATCGCATATTAATTATCTATGCACTAAATTCAATAATCAATTAAGAAAACTCTTCCCGTAATTTGTAGAAATTCCTCACTAACAATTGAACTAAAAAAATTAATCTACCTTTCTTATCTGCAGACCTGTCACTGCATATGCGAGTTTGGGGTTTCTACAGCCAATAGCAACTTTCTCGTGCTCGAAAGACTCGAAAATAAAATTATTCGTATGACCTCTGATGCACCCCCGGTATTTCAGAAATAATTTCTTCTCTTGATATTCCTAGTTTTTACGCGCATTCGTCGAGAAACTTGCAAAAATTTATGACTTCGTTTCCCGATCCACTAACCCTGTTCTAAATGATTTAAAAATATACGACTATGACGTCATTTTACCCAGAAATCGCAAAAGACCGATTTAATACTCTTAACATTAACAAATAATTTCCTCCTTTTTGGAGATTTTTCAATTTCGGTTTCGCTGTCGCCTCGTTAATGTTTTTTTTTTTATTGCCTTTTGTTATTGGATTTATCATCAGTTATTATTCCTTTTTTTTTAATATTTTTGCTTATGGGATGACTTTTTTTTTTTTTTTTTTTTTTTGTATTTTTACTCTTCTTTTGTAAATTTGACTTCTTTTGTAACTTTGAATTGTAATGTTTTTGTTCTCTGATGTTAGAAATTATTATTCCTTCTCTGATTTATTTAATTTTTCTCACAATTGGCAAAGGGCTCGACCACCAGTCACTGTTCACCATTCGCCAAGTGGATTAAAAAAAATCGCTGCGCGACCAAGCCACTCCATCAAGCATCTTTTTATCACCAATAATAATTTAAGATTTACACTTTTCCACACGTTTACTGGCTGCAAAAATTAAATAATTAGGTAATAACAACAATAGATAAGTATTAAATAATTTAACAAATAGGTTAGTTTCAGTTGAAAAATTTTTACTCTATATTTTACAATTTTTCAAATTGAGATAATTTCCTTTTTCATTTTATTAATATATATATTAAATTATACTTTTCATTATTAATTGGGAATATATCATACTCCTGCTTTAATAAATTATTCGAATTAATTATTAGTTTTCTACATGCATGATAATTTGAAAATGCACTAAACAGAGATTTTTAACACAGCGTGCTTTAGCTGTCTATAGAAGCAGGTAATTTAACACATAATGAAATGCTATAATTAATTTTGATAATTAGATAACAATTTCAATTCAGACTATAGAATTCGTCAGTAGATTTATTTGGGGATAAGAAATTTTCTTGTTATTTAATTTGTTACTAAACTTCTTTTTACTGCATTTAGTTAGTACAAGTTGAAAAGTGTTTAATTTCATTTATTTTAATGCAAATATTTTACACCCAAATTTTTATTTGTGAATACTTCCTTTCTATTTTACTCCAAAGCAATGGGTTATTCTTAGAAATAACATAAAGGCTAATCTGAAAAAAATTAAATTTATGGGCTAACTTGAGTATTCAGGTAACCTACAAATAGGCTTCTATAAAAATTTTGAAAAATTCTAGAAAAACAAATTCTAATTTTCTTCATAATAAAACTATGGCAATTTTAAATTATGAATAAAATTATCAGTTCTGATATTTTATCGCATTTATAAATCCTAATTTAATATCATTTCTACTAATTCACCGAAATTTTTTTTTTTGCCAAAATATTGTTTCGATTAATATTAATATTTTTTGATAACGGACTCACTGCAATCTTATTTTAAAACTATATGAATCATTTTAACAACACAGTAAAATTAATTTCTACATTTTTTTATCAAATTTTAACGATGCATATTTTTAAAAAATTTTTAAAATAAATTTTCATTGCAAATTAAAATTTTTTCCACAAAATTCAATTGCTAACCCCATACAAAGTACTAAACATCATCTGTTCCTGGCATCTCTTTAGATTAAATTAAATAACAACTAAAAAGTAATATAAAAAAAAATTTTAAGTCAATTCCTACTTTTTTTTTCACTACATTGCAGGAAGTCCTTTGTAAATAATTTCCATTTTTAAGTTTATCTGGCGCCCTCTACTGGTAGATACATGCAACTTAAATCTAAAAAAAAAATAAAATTAATTAACTAAATTTAATGAATGGATTAATATTTGAAAAACTGCATTAACATCCAGTGTCATCCACTACAAGTTCAAAAAAAAATGTATTTGAACTGGAGTGGATAAATAAAAAGTATTTTATGGATGATTGAAAATTTGAACAAGATATATACAGGGAGAGTGTGAGCTAATAGAAGGAATTGAAAAAGTGCTTTAGACTCTCATTAAACCACTCTCCTGCTTAGCTATTAACGATGTATAAAGAATTTTCTTATTTTACTTGAACTGTAATATTACCTCGATAAGATTATTCTGCGATGTTCTACGATTTTGTGGCACAATAGGTATACTTGTTACAGGAATCAGCTTTTAAACTTTCATTAAAAAGTGTTCAAATTTAGAATAGTAATAGAAAAGAATGCGTATACGTGTTAAAGTTTAAAGTTAACATGCTCGTCACGTGACGGGTGTATATTTCAGGAACCGAATTGATTACTTTCCCATTTTATTGATTGTTGCACAATGCTTTTTATAATGTTTTATCATAGAGAAACAAATTGTTTTATTAATTTTTTTAAACTACAAACTTTTTTTCAGTTAATAAACAAATTAATAATTCATTTACGAATTTCGTGTAAAGTATGCACGGTAGCTATGATAATTATGACTGATAATATTAGACTATATTAGACTATTAATCATATAATCCCGTTATATTCTAATTATATATTTATAAACACAAGATGAAATTAATAAAATATATTAAACAGATCATTGGATTTGATCTGGCAAACTGAGTTTGAATTTATTTAATTACTATCAAAAATTAATATAAATCAGATAAAATTAATATAAGTTTAAATCATACAGGAAGATTTCTGTGAAATTCATTTTATCTTCTTTTTTTTAAGTTTTTCAAATTTTGAACACTATTGCATGCAATAAATTATACTTTATTACTGTAAAGTTAAACCATAGAAACAGTATAATCGGGCGGGATATAGGTATAATATAACAAATGATAATAACAATATAACAAAAAAATAATCGAATATGAATGGTCGTTGTATATAACCGTCGGTATATATAGTCGTACAGTATAACCATCGGTATATATAGTCGTACAGCGTAACCATCGGTATATATAGTCGTATAGCGTAACCATCGGTATATATAGCTTTACAGTATAACGATCAGTATATATATATATATTCGTACAGTGTAACAATCGGTATATATAGGCGTACAGTGTAACTATCGGTATATATAGGTGTACAGTGTAACCATCGATACATATGGACGTACAATATAACCATCTACATGATGTAACCCAATGTTGTTATCCAGCTTTTATTTCAGCAACTATTGGTATATATTGGCTATTGACATATACTTGAAATTACACAAATATTTTAAATGAAATAAACATTCATGTTATGTCATTTTTGTATGTTAAAAAATCAATATTGGATTAATTTAAAAGTATATCTTTTTTTGATACAGACACATAACCGTCTTTTTCCTATATTTGTATTTGGTAAAAGTTTTAATTCACCTTTACAAATGTTCTGTGTGAAAAAAAATTGACCGAATTGATTAATTTCAAAGTTTGAGATTATTTGGACTTCATTTAGGAATAAAATTATTTTAATTAATGCATTTAAGAACTCATTAATTAAAATAATTAGAGATTGAAATCAGGGTACAATGAATGGCCCTCGTACGTTGAAAGGGGGAAGGGAGGTTTCTCCTGCAGTAAATGATGGGTGCATCAATTATTGCAGAAGAAACTGGACATGCATGCTGCTCTTAAGACCAGGGGTCTCCAAACTTTCCAGCCTTAGGGCCATACTGTTTACTCAGTAAGTACCAAGGGCCAAAACCGTTTTAATTTTTCTGCCATTATCTATAATTTATAGACCAGTCGCCGAGTACGCGCTCTGAGCGAGCATACGCTTGCTAACTACAAAAATGAAAATCACAATTACATAAATTTCATTATTTTTTTTTTTTTTTTACAAGTGGAAACGCTGCGGTTTCATTCGTGTTCATTTAGCTTTTCTGTTCCTGAGGGATTTTCAGGAAAAAAATCATATGTTTGATTCAGGATATATACATTCCAAACATCGATATACATACATATGCGATACTCTTCACCCCAACATAACTACCGAGGGTAACCGCGGGATGTTCACTAGTTTATAATGTTTGGGGGATTCATTTCAATTATTTGTTAGTTGTTATGCTTAAGTTAAATTTTCTGCGTATTATGCTTGTCATTAAGCTTTACCTAGCAAGTCAATAAAATCGAGTTATTATCGTTCGGTGTTTTTTTATCCAACTTATTACAGCAACAAAAGCTATTCGCTGTCGTGAGCCGGATTGATGATACTGGCGGGCCGTAGTTTAGAGACCATCGCAGCGCCCCTAGTAAAGAAACACTGAAATTTTCAGATCTAAAATATAAATAAAAAATTTAAAAACCATGCCCTTTCATGAATTTGTGACTTATAAAGTCTCACTCAAATAACTCGGTCAATTTTTTTTCACACAAAAGTGAAACTTTTGGTGTTACATTTGTTAGATTGAGCATATATAACTTAAGAAAAAAAAGGGGGGAAAATATAAAAATTTAGAATTTTTAAATGGTAAAATATGTATGTTTATATGATTTGAAATATTTTCGCAAAAGAAAATATTTACTTACGTCCAACTGTTGAAGAAATATAGATGGGGTGTAGTCATTAGGTTGCATCTTCCATATATTAGTATATATGTATATAAACAAAGGAGGATTAATTTAGAGTACTGCAAATTAGTGTTCTCTTAATTTTGAAATCTTCTGAATATTTTTTTTTTTCTACTTTTTCTTTCACAGTATAACTAAAAATCACACACATGTGAAAGTTGTTGAAAAGCATTATATATATATATATATATATATATATATACAATATTTCACAATAATGCTTTACGTAATTATCAAAATAAGATAATGCAATAAATATTAGTAAAAATGTATTTAACTTATTTACTTCAAAAAATTCTTTGATAAGATAATATGAATGTTTTTAAAATAATCAAATTTATTTAACAAGTAAATCTATTCAATTTTTAAACTTCTCAATTTACATTTTTCCTGCAGCGCTAAATTTTACAAAAAAATAAATAATAATAATAACAGAATCTGATTATGCAAGTTTTTACCATAAATTTTAACTACTTTGTAACTTTTTGAAGATTTTCAAATAGTTAAGTCCTTTTTAAAATTTACAGCTTCTTCGAGAAGAAAGAGAGAACTATAAACTTAGTAGCCATTTTTTGTCGTGATTTGACACTTTAAGGTTTTTTAAAAGAATGGATGTCATTTCACTATAGAAAATACTCTATATATTGCCGTTATATAAGGGTCATAGACATTAATAAAAACTCTATAAACTAATTGTTAAAGCATTAAACAAGTAACCCCTTTTAAGAAGAGACAGCATAATCAAGTCATATATAAAACTTTGGTTGTCAACAATGACTCCCATTTATGTATAAAAGGCAGAACCCTTTCAGAGATTGTAGCACACGCCACAAAAATACTGAGAAATATTTCTAGATACAGATATCCTGTCCTACAAAAATGAAGTTGGCTTGTGTTTTCGTAATTGCTTGCATGGTTGCAATGGTAAGTGATCTTTTGAAATTATATTTAACATTATTGCATGGCTATTTATCAAAGGACAATTTGAATCATCTGATTTTTTAATATACGGAAAGTTTTTCTGAGAAATGTGCATTCCATTTTTTTTTGGAACATATAGTGGTTGACTTTTAACTTATGCTCAAAATGAAACTATTGAAATTTTATGAACAATGAAAATTTATGAAACTTGTATTGGTTTTATGAGAAACGACGCCAGAGTGAAAAGCATGTTTCTCTTAACTATTTTTAGGCCTCCGGGCTGCAGACATGTAAGTCACAGTCTGACTGTTCAGGGACTTTTTTGCGTGAAAACTATGGGTATGATGTCATTTTGCCGAAGTGCTGCTAAAAGGTAATTAAAAATATTAAAATAAATAATCTTCCTAATTTTTGTCATAACATAGTGAAATGCCTTACTTAAAAATTTTACATATTGTTACTGCGCAATTCTAAAGGAAATATAGTTTATGCGGCTCTATAAAAATATATTATATTTTGTGGTCGCTAGGAAGAAAACATATAATTTATTTGCTTTTAAACAAATCTGAAAAAAAAAAGGTTGAATAGTTATTTTCGTCACAAACATAACAATATAGACGATAAAAACTATTTTAGATAAAGGAGGAAATGAGACCTTTAGAATTGCTTTAAAAAAAAAAATTAGATTAGAACAAAATGGGTAACCTTTGAAGTTTTCGTAAAACAAAGTCCACATTCTTAAACTCGTCCTGAACGTTCGCCCGTTTTCCTGCACGTTCTAGTGCGAACTGAAAAGCAATCCCCGCCTTCTTTCTCGTGAGCTGGTAATCACCGAAATCTCTTAAAATATTTAAAGGGACACAGAGTCGATTACAAGGGTTGTGGCCCTAAATCCGGACGAGACAATATGTCATTCGATTCCCTACCAAATTGAATGTTGCTGTTGGAATATCAACAAATTATCATGCAGGGTACTGTTAAATTATTAAACAGGATCTTGTTAAACAGGGGTCTTGTTACGAACTGGGCACCGTTCTGCTCTACGGTTATTTGAGATCGGGACCTACGCCTTAAAGTTGATTCCGAACCTGGTTAAATGCAATCCATTACAGCGCACATTAAAGTATTATTTAAAACATTTTACCCGCTTGCTCTTTAGCATCGCAATTGAAATGGCTATATAAATGTTTTCCTTAATTGTCACACAAATATAGATCTAATATTCTTGATCTATAAACTTGGAAAAGCTGTGAGGTTTAAAGATGAATAACGGCATAAAGTAAATTTTCATCGAGTAAATTTACATCGAATCGTTATTTGATTGCGTATAACGTTATAATCTATAAATTTCTTGAGATCTATCTGCAATTTATTATAATAATATTTATGCTCTTTAAACCTCTTTTTGCTAGCAGAATGGAGGTTATGGACCCCCATCAATATCTTTAAAAGCGTAAATAACATCATAATAGTTGTAGTTGCTTTGATATTTTTTTAAAAAATTAACAAAAATATATACTGCGCTAACTAATAATACCTATGCTTATTCCTAGACATCACAATACATCGTAATAAAATGCGTTTTAGTTCAAATTTGATTGTTAAAAACTTGTCAATGGAGAAAAGCAGCAGAATCTATTTTCTCTCTTTCAGTAAGAATAAAAGTCATCAGTCATATCCGCATCCATTCCAGAGGACATTGCAAAAAAAGAACATATTTGAAAATATCGACTAAAACCTCTACAAAAAACACCTCGGTTTTGATTTCTCTTAAGTTCAATAATTTTTTATGTGTAATAAACCAAGCCAATAGATCATGGCATCAATATGTAAACAATTAACGTACCTTGAGAGGGAGATGCGATGGCCGAAAATGACATTTAAAAATCCAACCCTTTTCTTAAAGTAGAAGTTTTTAGTTTTTAAATAAATTTCAATATTTTTTTCGTCAGCATTTGGAAAGCACGTGCAGAAGGAAGGTAAAAAAGAGGAATTGCAAATTCTCGTCAACAATAAGATTTTTTTTTTGTTTTTACGTAATGAAGAGATTTAAAAGATATTTCATTTCATTCTAAACAAGTAATATAAAAAAAAAAAATTTCAAAGTCAATTCCTACTTTTTTTCCCTATATCAGAAAGTCCTTTATAAATAATTTTCATTCGTTTTTTTAAGTTTATGTGGCGCCATCTATTGGGTAGATATATGCAACTTAAATCTAAAAAAAACTTAAATTAATAAATTTAATTTAATGAATGAATCAATATTTGAAAAACTGTATTAACATCAAGCGTCATCCACTACAAGTTCAAAAAACGTATTTGAACTTGAGTGGATGATTAAAAAGTATTTTATGAACGATTGAAAATTTGAGCAAGATATATATAGGGAGAGTGTGAGCTAATAGAAGGAATTGAAAAAAACGTATTATATTTACAATGCTCTACGTTAAACCGAACATTGTAAAAGATTATGCATTGACTATCGCTCAACAGGTGGCATGTGCAGCGTGACTCAAGGAGCAAACAGGGTGTACAACAACCTGCCACCCTGCGTCCAGGGACTGAAGTGTCAAGGTGTCATAGTGAGTATGAGGAATTTTATTTGCTCTTGGAAAATATGAATTCATGGAAATTTCTCGCGTCTATTTCTGTTCCTACAGAGTATTTACTTATTTCATTTGTTCTGCAATATCACTGAAATATCATTGATATATACATGAATGACATAACCGAGAAACTTTGGAATGTGACAATTATGGAAACGATTGATGATAAATGCGACACTAGATATTTTGAGAGCATTAGAAGTATAAATAATGAGAATTAATTAAAAACCTGATTCGTCTAATGATCTGTGAATAAATAATTAATCTACTCTTTATTAAATATTTAATTACTACCAAATTTTAAAAAGGTATTAAAAATTCGAAATTAAAAAAAAAAATTGTTGTTCTTCTTACGTTTATTCTAAAAGATTTTTAAAGTAATTTGCATAAAAAGCAAAATTTCAAAAATCTGGCCTGAGATATCTAAATGTGCAGTTAAACATAACGTAGAAACTTCTAGAGATGAGATACTCAAAAATGTTTATATATATATATTTTTACCGAATTATATTTCTCTTAATTTAATTGCTATTTTAAAAGATATTAAAAACATGAAAAAAAATTGCTCTTGTTTGTTCTAAAGAGTAAAGATAATTTTTTATTATCATGTGTGAACATGGTGATGTCCTGGTTGAGGGGTCCGTGACGTTATCCGAAAATGAGTGTCTAAAGAAAATAAACTCCATTGGACATTTTGGCGGAAAATGGTACTTTGGGCCCCTTAACTCTTGAAATGATTGATGAATAACTTTAGTCTTATGGAATTTTCTGGAGAATTTGATTTTTGTTTGAAGTGTTTTGTAAAATGGTTTTGAATCAATTTTTCGTATTTTGGGTTGGGATTTTAAACATTTGTATTTAAAATGGCGATAAATACTGTAGTGCGTTGATCAATTCCCTTCTTCGTGAAGTTTCATATTTATCTCTTTTGGCATTTTCCGGTGCCTATTGAGCTGTATAGTGCTTCTTACTGTATTTGGAATACTTCATTCTTCGTTTATATTAGAATTTTCAAACTTTGATATGTTCTTTTGGCTATTGAATGTGATAACGTTTCTTGTAGACTTTGGGATACTTCATTCTTCCTTTACCATTACATTTATCTTATTTTTGTATATTCTTTTTAGAATATCTTGTATCTTACTTTTGTATATTCTTGAACAATTCATTCTTCATGAAGAGGTTTCTTCATATATCTTCCATTATTAAACATTGGTATAGTTCTGAGTTTATTCATCCATTCTCGAATGTTCACAAGTGATAAATTGAAATTTGAAGAGCAGATTTCAGCGTTCTTTTTAAATTATAATGAAAAAATGTCACATCTATGGCAGATATGGAAAATTTTAGAAATACTATTTATTCTTAACAATGATATTATCTTCATTAATCTGATTTCAAGATTATATGTCTGCATATCTGTCATAGATGAACAGAAAATAACACACGCATACATACAATTTGCATATATAAATATATATATATATATGCAAATTGTATTCTTAAGCTTGTGTGCGTAGGAGTAAAAGCAAAGGAAATATATACAGTGGGATGTATAATATTTTGTATATTATGTATATAATTTTCATATGAGGAATCGGTAGACAACAGAAAATCAATGCATGTCGCAAAAAAGCTCAACTTAGTGTTCAGGAATATTATTATTCCAAAAAAGTAAATAAAATTTTTAAAAATTTCTATATTTACCCATTAATAAGCCATTATTTCACTTTTGAAACAATGTATTCAAATATTTTTGCAGTTTTGTATTTTCAGAATAACTAATTGCATAATTGCAAACGTCCATCATTTTGTTTGTTGTTTCTACAATTTTTTTTGGTGACATAAATTTTTTTGCCAAAATCAAAAGCATTTAACAAAGTCTAATATACCACTTGTGTTCTATTTTTGAAATTTAAATTGTAAAAAAAATTTATAATCCTTAACAAACATTTTTTTTCTTCCTAGCTGACGTGCCATTGAAGAATTTCCAAATGATGCCTCCCAAAGATGACTTTTTTTTTTTTTTTTTCGGATAATTTTGTTTTTTTGTTTTGTTCCTGTATACTTCTATGTTTAAATAATCCAGCTTAAACTCCATTATTTCAATAAAGATTTTTTTTTTTGATGCATTTACAGTTATTTCTTTTGATTGCTTGTATTTTTTTTTTATTGCATATGGATTTTTTCGTTGTGTAAAACATATTTTTACTTTAAAAAACAAGTAATATATATAAAAAAAATTAAGTCAATTCTCACTATTTTGCAGAAAGTCTTTTATAAATAAAGTTGAAATTTTCTTCTTACATCTGGCGCCATCTATTGGTGCATGCAACTTAAATCTAAAAAAACTAAAATTAAATAATTTAATTTAATTATTGAATTAACATTTGAAAAAACTGTAGTAACATCAAGTGTCATCCACTACAAGCTCAAAAAAAATGTATTTGAACTTGAGCGAATGAATAAAAAAAGTATTTTATGAACGATTGAAAATTTGGACAGGATATATATAGGGAGAGTGTGAACGAATAGTAGGAATTGAAAAAAAAAAGAAAGAGTTTTATTGGAACTATATATTGAGCACAATGAAACAAGAGAAACCAACAGTGAGAAGTCACAGATTAGTTGCCAGTGTAATCATATGTTGAGGTAGAGTAACTAACTCGAATTCGGCTGAGAAAGTCTTGTATCGTCTATTGAAAGCTGAGGAATATCAAAATATTTCTAAATTCCTACTATTAGTTCCCACTCTCCCTATATAGATCTTGTTCAAATTTTTAATCGTTCATAAAATGCTTTTTATTCATTCACTCAAGTTCCAAAACATTTTTGTTAAAACTTGTAGTGGATGACACTTGATGTTAATACAGTTTTTCAAATATTAATTAATTCATTAAATTTAATTAATTCATTTTAGTTTTTTTTTTAGATTTAAGTTGCATATATCTATTAATAGATGGCGCCAGATGTAAGAGAAAAATTTCAACTTTATTTGTAAAGGACTTTTCTGCAATATAGTGAAAAAAAAAAAGTAGGAATTGGCTTTAAAAATTTTTTTTTATATATATTACTTGATATGCTTTACAGAAGAAAATTGTTTTTCTCATTCTCTCGAGGATTTTTCAGTTTCTTCAGATGGAGAAAAACGATTTATGTATTTAAATATGTTCTTGTTTTGAAAATCTGAACATTTAAAGTGCATTAAAACATCTAATTATCAAATTATTTTGTTTATTAGATTAAAATAATTTGTGGTTAACAAATAAAATTATAATTATATTGGCAAATAATCAGAAAAGTGATGCCTTTTAAGAAAAAATTTAAAAAAAAAGATAAAGTTTATTTTTAATGTATTTATTTTGCGTAAGTAAAATGGAAAATTTGACTTCCTTTTGTGGGTTTTACAAACCTCCTTTTACATTTCTCACGCAGCAGCATGTCCTCCTAAGTACATCCCAACAAACACTCTTTAGAAATTTCCATCTTCGGGGAGGGTCGCAGAACGCTGTGAGAAGTTCCAGGAATCTGCCTATTATCTACCAAACTGGACATATACACATACATATACAAACTAACATGCACATATGAACATTATAAACACACATACACTCAAGAGCCAAAACATTATGACCACCTGTCAATAACGAGTTGGCCCACCTTTGGCGCGCAACACAGCTTCAACCTGCCTTGGCATGGATTAATACCACCACTTAAATACCACTTCCACCTGATCACGTGCCTTCCACGTCGTCCTGGCGAGTTCATTGCAAAATGTAGGGGGGGGGTCATAATGTTTTGGCTCTTCAGTGTATGTCCATACATACATATATGTAAATAGGCATGCATGTATACACTTCGTACAGCATACTTTACATACATTCATGCATACATACTGACATGCATATGTATATTTAAGGACACATAACGAATTCATTCATAAGCACATATCTTATATATATATATATATATATATATACTGGCATATATACATATATTAAAGATAGGTAGCGAATTCACTCATATATAAGTACAAATATGCACAAACTCATACATAAATGCTTGCATACATATAAACTCATATATACATACATGCACACATGCATAGGCGCATAAATATATAACACACACACATAAGTATATATATATATACACTATAAATCATGCCTTAATGGGGGGATGAGTTCCAATAAATTCAGGGCTTAGCGACAGAGCGTTAAACGAAGTCATTTTAACATTTAATATTATTAATTAATTTATTGTTAAATACTTTTTATTACTTTAATTACAGTATCATTAATTGTTAATATTGATTTTTTTTTTTTTCACAAAACGTTCGTGAATAAAATAGCATCATTAAAATATCGCACATAATTACAAAATTTCCCTTGAATGAAAAACAAATCAGCGCTTTGGTCGAAATAAAAAAAAAACCATAAAAACTTTTGTCGAAAAATGAGAGAGAGATTTTAGGGAACGTAATTTTCAATTTTGTCGGAAAGATGGAGAAAGGTTATGAGGCAGATTAGCACCCATATAATTCAGAAAATATTTATCAAAATTTATAAATAGAATGTCAGTTTTCCTTCAAAACCGTCACTACTGTTCCGACAATCCCATGCATAAAAAAAAAAATGTGACAACTTTAATAACGATTGTGATTATCATTAGTTCTTTATATAAGTGACATCGTTAGAATTGTCTCAAAGGAAGCTAACAAGAAAAGTGCCAAGAAGCTAAAAGTGCAAAACATTTAATAAAATTAATTAACCGCTAACTCGAAATCTTCCCATTTATTATTATACATTGGGAGTTCACTATAACAGGGGCTTACTAAGAAAGCATTGATTTGTGATGAATTAAAACTTTCACTGGAGCCCGACATATTAGAGAAACAACTCATTAAATAAAATTTTGTTTTCGGGTCTGTATCATCCGGTACATTATGAAATCCAACAAGCGAAAACAGGTTCCTGAAATGGTGTTGGTAAGGACCTATAAAATAAGAATCATCCCCTTAGAGGGACCTCAATCCTGGAAGTCACCTATTGCTAAAATCCAAGGCAACTTTAGATGTGAAGGGCTGGTAACTGGCAGCCGATTGATATACCCGGAAACGGTGTTGTACCGCCCGTCTACCAAAGGCGGAGGTCAAAGAAATATGTGGTTTATACCAGATATTCAATCTGGATTCAATTACTAAAACTCCTTTTCCTAGGATGCATATAGCCAAGTACAGCAAATGCGAGTGACAGAAAATCAAAGGGAATCCAAACAATAATTATAAGAAACACAAACATTATTAGTTACGTCAAATAATAAATATCAAATAAATACCAGGTAGAATATGAGAGAAATCCAAAAACAAAATAAAAGAAAGATATATATATATATGCAAAAACGCATGAAGATAATGAGTTGTAACAAACTATTACTAAAACGATGAGGTCTGTAATCTCAACAATGAAATAAAATAATAAAAAATATATATAAAAATCGATGAAGGAAAATATTATGGGTGATTGTTACCTGTAAGACATATATCCCTCAGATGAACAATAAAGTAAGAATTCTTAATCACCGATGAAAAATAATCAATATCTTTATTTTCATATACACATGACTAAATCTAGCATTTGTCATACGAATTTATGCAGTGAATCCGGTATTAATTATAGCTCAGATTACTAATTGGAAATAACACAATGTTTTCTATCATATAATAATATAATTCGAAAAAAAATCATAATCGCATTAAATAGATTTAGTAATATATTTTTGTACTATCCTGCATTATATAATGTTTTTTTTATTATAATCTTTCAATAGAAAATTTTCGATCTCTTTTACAGCCCAGACCTGGCCTCGAATGATTCTCATCTCATATGAAGAAAAGTCTAGGATGATAGCGTTTCCGGGCCAACGAAATGCTCCATGATGTCGTATCTCAATATACTGGTGGCAACCTATTATGTAGAGAGTATTCTTAAATTCGCCCATGGTGTGACAAATGTTTCAATGTTTACCGTGACTATGCGGAAAATTTACGTACATTGATTGCATTTGACTCCTGGTAATAAACCATTCTGCTTTTCCCTCTTGTCTTTATTTAATGACCCATCGGATTATCCCTTATATAACGTACAGACAGACTATTGAACGTGCTTTTCACGATGTGAATGCGGCTTAAATATTTGAGGGTCCATAAATTAACGGATAATTCAGTCTTTTCAAATAACCTAAAATAAGACGAATTTCAGGTCCCTTATTTGAAGTATACACATCTTGTTAAAATCAAACTTTTCTTGTTATGTAGGTAAACTTCACCACATTGCGCTTTTTAACCTCTTTTTATTTCATGCTTGATGAAAAGGTAGTATATACAGAACTGGCAAAAATATTGTTTTTTTAACAATCTTAAAACATTTAGAGCAAGTAATTAAATCTCCTTTGTTATGGCAAAATTATAAAACGATATGCGAAGTTATGAAAATAAAATATTTCGGACATTGCTCTTCACAAAAAGTAAAATAATTGTATTTTTTGAAAATTTTCTAACTTTTCTTAGCAGGACTTCTGCAAAATGCTTCCATAACGTAGATTTTTCAGCACATCCCAGAAATATAGTCAGATTTTTGACTTACATTTCTTCATTCCATGGGGCCTAAAAAGCCATTAAAAACAATTCAATTATTCGTGATGTATTTCTTCAAATTAATATCAGTTTCAGATT
The DNA here is from genome assembly GCA_021605095.1 of Caerostris extrusa. Classification (NCBI taxonomy): domain Eukaryota; kingdom Metazoa; phylum Arthropoda; class Arachnida; order Araneae; family Araneidae; genus Caerostris; species Caerostris extrusa. The sequence continues at coordinate 36,299 of BPLR01001579.1, forward strand.
TTTTTACCTGAAATATTGAACAATTTACCCGTAACAGACGGATTCACCTAGATAATTAGAATCTCACACAGTACAATGTTAGCAAATCGGATATTTGAATGAACATTTAGGCTACAGATTACCCATCATTGACGGTGAATAATATTAAGTGGGAAACCAGTCTGTTTTTTTAAGTTTTCTTTTTTCTACTCCAAATGGAAACTAAAAATCGCAGTATTTTGTAAAATCAAACATATTAACCCATCTTTTTCTTTAGATGGGGGGATTTAAAAATCGCAAGGGAAAGATAAACAAATGGAAGCCTAAAGTGCAGAACTTCATTCTGTCTAGTTTCTTTGATAAATTCTTTCATTAATTTATGGAATAGTGAATTTGAGTATACTTTCATCTGTATTCGCCCAGCAAAGTATTTCAAATCTCTTTCAATATGAAATTCCTGAAGGAATTCAATTTTATGTTTTTGAAAATATTTAACTTCGTTAAATCAAATTTTTTTGTTCCCATATTTGGCTTATAAGGGTGGCATTTCCTTTTTAACCTCTTTTATTTATGGTATGAAAATGTAGACCTTTTATACAGATACGAGTACAAAATATTGTTTTACATGATCGTAAAGCATTTATAACCTTAGTTAAATGTATCCTTTGTAACTTAAAATATAAACAATGGAAGTTATGAAAATAAAACATTTCCTAATTATATAGAATAAAGAAAATAATTGTATTTTTTGAAAATTTTACTAACTTTTCTTAGCAGGACTTCTGCAAAATGCTTCCATAAAGATTTTGTGCAATACATTTTAAAAGATAGTCAAATTTTGACTTCATTCATTTTTAAATGCCATTAAAAAAATTCAATTATTCGTGAAAAATTGAAAATTTCAAATTTATACAGTTTCATATTTTTTTTGAACTCATCGTTAAAATATTGAAAAATGATTCAGTTCCCATGAAGAAAATGGACGAGATTCTTAATTTCAAAGTATGGGATTATTTGACTTCACTTAGTAAAATTGTTAGCAAATGATATTTGAAGGGACTTTTAAGCTACAGATTACCCATCATTGACGGTGAATACAATGGGAAACCAGTCTTTGACAGTTTACTCTTTTCTACTCCAAATGGAAACTCCAAACTCCAGTATTTTGTAAAATCAACGTAAGCCATTAATTTGCATATCTAAAGTGAAATAAAAGTGGAAATTGAGATATCTAAAATGAGAAATAGAAATTTTATAACATTCATGATGTAACAAAAAGTCTCAAATTTTGAAATTAAATAACTCGGTCAAATTTCGTCATACAGAAGTGAAGCTTTTTTTTATTACATTTGTTAGATAGAGAGTAATTTGTGATAAATATATATAACTTCAGGAAACCGAAAAAATAAAAGATTTAGAATTGTTAAATGCTAAAATATAAATATTTACCCGATTTGAAGCATTTTGCAATTGGAAATACTTCTTTACGTCCAATACAAACTTTAGTTTGCACGTAGTATATATATATATATACATATAAACAAAAGGTATATGATTAATTTAGATTACTTTTACTTTAGTGGTCTTTTAATATTAAAATCTTCTGAAAATTTTCATTATTCCTAATCTTTTCATATTGACACACATATGTGAACATTTTTGTGACGCATTGCATATATTTTGGTTTTTAAATTGCAATAAAATATTCATTTTAGGTAACATAGAATTATTCATCATATTCATACTGCACACTTAAAGAATTTTACAGAACATATCAAATGCCTTGTATTTTTGATTCACATATTTATCAAAATAAGACCTTACAATAAATATTAACAAAAAATTATAAGTTTGAATTCATTTGCTTGAAAAATTCTTTTATATAACATGTTATGTGTTATGCTTATATTAAAACAATATATTTAACAAACAATTCTATTTAATTTTTAAACTTCTTGAATTACATTTTTCCTGCATCACGAAATTTTTTACAAAAAAAAAAAAAATTAAAAAAAAAAAAAAAAAAAAAAAAAATACAGTGTCTGATTATACAAGTTTTTACCATTACTTTTAACGATTTTGCAACTTTTTGAAAATTTTCAAATAGTTAAGTCCTTTTAAAATTTACAACTTCTTTGAGGAGAAAGGGAGAACTATAAACTTTTTGCAACATTGTAGCCATTCTCTGTCGATGTCTGACATTTTAAAGTTTTTAAAACAATCGAGGTCATTTCACTATAGAAAATATTCTATATATTGCCGTTATATAACTGTCATAGACATTAAAATAAATCCTATAAACTAATTGTTAAGACATTAGCCAAGAAAGCCCCTTTCTAAGAAACGACAGCATAATCAAGTCATAAATAAAACTTTGGCTGTCAAAAGTGGACTTCAGTTTATGTATAAAAGACAGCACCCTTTCATAAACTGTAGCACACACCACAAAAAGTACTGAGAAATATTTCTAGATACAGATATCTTCTCCTGCAAAAATGAAGTTGGCTTGTGTTTTCGTAATTGCTTGCATGGTTGCAATGGTAAGTGCTCTTGGGAAATTTTAGTCAACATTATTGTATGCTTATTTAATCAAATGCCATTTTTGAATAAGTGATTTTTAAAATGCGATATGTTTTTCTGGCTGGGAAATAGCTTCATCATTTTAATGGCTGGCTTTTAAAGTATGCTCAGATATAACCAAAGAATTAAAAGTCATGTACAATGATTACTTTATGTTTGTACAAGCAAAAGGTTTTGTTGTAAAAACAATATGATTTTAGATTTGCAAGCAAAAAGCTTCAAATTATGACAGTCGGGATCGAAACTAAAACATCGAACACTAATAGATAGCTTCAGTGTCTGTATCAGAAAGACATGAGTTAAATTGGTAAGCTGGAATACCCTACCGCTGGGATGCATCATAAACATTCAGAAATCATTAGTATTTAAGATAGCCAGTTGAAAACTCAACCGCAGGGTGTTTGGATAAGGCTTGAAAATTATTTATAATGCAATGTCAGAAAACGAAAAAAAGTTTGATTTCCATATTTAAAAAAATTAAAATGGAAATCAAAGTACGTAATATTTAAAAACTAATTATTATATAAAATTTAATAAATTGACGTATGATGAGACAGGATGCTGAATTTTACACTGGTAACGAAGTTTGCTTTCCAGCTTTACAATATTCGTTTATGGTAAATAATCCACGCAAAATCGTTCAAGTTTTTAGAAGACAAGATATAAAAAATTTATGAAACTTGTATTGGCTTTACAAGAAACGGCGCCAAAGTAAAAAGAATGTTTCTTTTAATTATTTTTAGGCCTCAGGGCTGCAGACATGTAAGTCACAGTCTGATTGTTCAGGGACCTTTTGCGTGAAAACTATGGGTATGATGTCATTTTGCCGAAGTGCTGCTAAAAAAGGTAATTAAAAACTTTTAAAAACTAATCTTCTTAATTTTTGTCATAACATAGTGAAATGCTTTATTTAAAAATTTTACAAATTCTTTCTGCGCAATTCTAAAGGAAACTGTAATGACTTGCTAGAAATGTAATTTATGTGGCTCTATATAAATGCTATTAGAAAACATATAATTTATTTGCTTTTAAAAAAAACATGAAAGAAAAAAAAGGTTGTTATTTTCGTCACAAACCTTAGAACATAGACGATAAAAACTATTTTAGAAAAAGCTTTGTTTGTTCTCATAAGTGCAGTTATTTTTCATGCAGAATGCAAAGGTTTGGTTTATCGCTCTACGGTCATTTTATGCACACTTTAGGCTAAACAGACCGGGACCTACAGTTTTAGACCTGTCTGTTCGTGGATTCCGAACCACTAACAGACATCCAAGCCACCTCCAGGATTTGAACCTGAAGCCTGGGATACCAAAGGCCAGACAGCTAGCCACTTGGCCACCGGGCCGCAGCAGAATGCAAAGGAAATGTATAACAATTTACATGGCTTTCAAATACATTTAAAAATCTAACCCTTTTCTTAAAATAGAAGTTTTTTTAATTTTAAATTAATTTCAATTTTTTTTCGTCAGCGTTCGGTAAGCACGGGCAGAAGGAAGGTAAAAGAGGAATTGCAAATTCTCGTTGACAATAATTTTTTTTTTTCGTTTTACGTAATGAAGAGATTTAAAAGATATTTCATTTTATTCTGCAAAACGCATTATATTTTACATGACTATCACTCAACAGGTGGCTTGTGCAGCGTGACTCAAGGAGCAAACGGGGTCTACAACAACCTCCCACCCTGCACCGAAGGATTAAAGTGTCAAGGTACCATAGTAAGTATGAGAAATTTTATTTGCTCTTAGAAAATATGAAATATTGAAATTTCTAGCATTTATTTCTGTTGATAAAGAGTATTTACTGCATTTACTTTGTTCTGCAATGCCATTGAAACATCATTGATATATACATGAATAAAATAACCCAGAAACTTTGGAATGGGACAATTATGGGAACGATTAATGATAGATGCGACACTAGATATTTTGAGTGCGGTAAAAATAAAAATAATGAGAATTAATTAAAAACCAGATTCTTATAAGGATCTGTGAAAAATAATTAATCTACTCTTTATTAAATATTTAATTATTATCAAATTTTAAAAAGGTATTCGAAATTAAAAAAAAAATTTGTTGTGCGTTCTTTCTGGCTTTTTAAAGCAATTTGCATAAAAAGCAAAATTTCAAAAATCTGGCCTGAGATATCTAAATGAGCAGTTAAACATAACATAAAAACTTCTAGATATGAGATACCCAAAAATTATTTATATATATTTTTTACCGAATTATTTTCTCTTAATTTAATTGCCATTTTAAAAAGATATTAATAAAACTCAATTGCAAATTTTGGCGGAATATGGTGCTTTGGGCCCTTTAACTCTTGAAATGATTGATGAATAACGTTAGTCTTAAGGAAATTTCTGGAGAATTTGGGTTTTTTAAAGTGTTTTGTAGAATAGTTTTGAATCACTTTTCATATTTTGGGTTGGGATTTTTTAAACATTTGTATTTCCAATGGCTATAAGTACTCGTAGTGTGTTGATCAATTCCTTTTTTTTATTATTTTTTTAAGTTTCATATTTATCCCTTTTGGTATTTTCCGATGCCTATTGAGCTGTATAATGCTTCTTACTGTATATGGAATACTTCATTCTTCATTTCTGTATAGAATTTTCAAACTTTGATATATTCTTTTGGCTATTGAATGTGATAACGTTTCTTGTAGAATTGTGAATAATTCCTTCTTCATTTACGACTTCATTTATCTTATTTTTTATATATTCTTTTAGAGATTCTTGAACAATTCATTCTTCATGAAGTTCTTGATATATTCAACATTGCTATATTCATGTGGCTATTGAATTTGGCCATTCTTGTAGTATTCCAATCAATTGCTTCATACATATCTTGCAATATTAAACATTGGTATATATTTCTGAGTTTATTCATTCGTTCTCGAATGTTCACACATGATAAATTGAAATTTTGAAGAGCTGATTTCAGCTTTTTTTTTTTTTATTATAATGTAAAAATACCTCATCTATGGCAGATATGGAAAATTTAAGAGACACCATTTATTCTCAATCATAATATTATCTTCATTAATCTGCTTTCAATATTGTATGTCTGCATATCTGCCATAGATAAACTGAAAATAACACACACACACACACATACAATTTGCATATGTATATATATATTCATATATATGCAAATTGTATTCTAAAGCTTGTGTGCATAGGAGGAAGAGCAAAGGAAATAAATACGGAGTGGGATGTATAATTTTTTCTTTATTATGTGCATAATTTTCTAATTAGGAATTGCTGAGTAACAGAAAGTCAATGCATGTCGCAAAAGCTCAACTTAGTGTTCAGGTATATTCTTATTCCAAAAGTAAATAAAATGTTTAAAAATTTCTATATTTACACATTAATAAGTCATTATTTCACTTTTGAAACCAATATATTCAAATATTTTGTAGTTATGTATTTTCAGAAAATTGCATAATTGCATAATTGCAAACGTCGATCATTTTGTTTGTTGTCACTACAATTTTTTTGGTGACATCATTTTTTTGCCAAAATCAAATCATTTAACAAGAGTCTAATATACCACTTGTGTTCTACTTTTATAATTTAAATTGTAAAAAAAATATATATAACCCTTAACAAAAATTTTTTCTTCTAGCTGACGTGCCATTGAAGAATTTCCAAATGATGCCTCCCAAAGATGAAATTTTTTTTTTTGTTTCGGATAATTTTGTTTTGTTCCTGTATATTCTATGTTTAAATAATCCAGCTTAAACTCTACTATTTCAATAAAATTACTTTGATGCATTTAGAGTTGTTTCTTTTGATTGCTTGTATATTTTTTATTGCATATGGATTTTTAGCTGTTTAAAACACATTTTACTTTTAAAACAAGTAATATTTAAAAAAATTTTAGATAAATTCCTACTTTTTTTCACTCTATTGCAGAAAGTCCTTTAAAAATAAAGTTGAAATTTTGCTTTTACATCTGGCGCGATCTATTGGTAGATATATGCAATTTAAATCTAAAAAAAACTAAAATTAATTAATTAAATTTAATGAATGAATTAATATTTGAAAAAACTGTATCAACATCAGATGTCATCCACTACAAGTTCAAAGAAAAATGTATTTGAACTTGAGTAAATAAAAGTTGTTTATGAATGATTGGGAATTTAACAAGATATATAAAGTATGAGCTAATATATGAAATATATTGAAAGCAAGATGAATAGAAAAGTATTTTACTCGAGGGAATTGAAAATTTGAACAAGATATGCCATATAGGGAGAGTGTGAGCTAATAGAAGACAAACCAAACCAATCTATAGTATAATGAAAGCTGAGTAAAAATATGGAGTTTAAAGATTTATGTATTTAAATATTTTCTTGTTTTGAAAATACATAGCGCATTAAAGCATGTAGTTATCAAACTATTTTGTTTATTAGATTAAAAATTTTTTACGGTTAACAAATAAAATTATAATTATATTAGCAAATAATCAGAAAAGTGATACACTGATAAGAAAAATTAAAATTGCGGATGATAAAATTTATTTTTAATACATTTATTTTTAAATGGAAAATTAAAATAAAATGGAAAATTTGAGTTCCTTTCTGTGGGTTTTACAAACCTCCTTTTACATTTTCACGCAAAACAGCATGTCCTCCTAATAGTACATCCCAACAAACACTCTTTAGGAATTTCCATCTTCGGGGAGGGTCGCAAAACGCTGTGAGAAGTTCCAGGGATCTGTCTATTTCTACCCAACTGGGCATATACAAAATCACATGCATATATATAAACATTATAAACACACATATTCCCATACATGTACCCTCTATAACTAATTAACTCTGTTTCAAATTGATTTCATTGGGAGTTCACTATAACAGGGCTTACTAAGAAAAAGCATTGATTTGTGATGAATTAAAACTTTCACTGGAGCACGACATATTAGAAAAACAACTCATTAAATAAAATTTACTTTCGGGTCTGTATCGTCCGGTTCCATTATGAAATACAACAAGGGAAAGCAGATTCCTGAAATGGTGCTGATAAAGACCTATAAAATAAGAATCACCCCTTAGAGGCCCTAAATCCGGGAAAGTCATCTATTGCTTAAATCCAAGGCAACTTTAGATGGAAGGGCTGGTAACTGGCAGCCGATTGATATACCCGGAAACGGTGTTGTACCGCCCCCGTCTACCAAAGGCGGAGGTCAAAGAAATGTGTTGTTCATACCAGATATTCAATCTGGACTCAATTACTACCAGGTAGCATACTTTTCCAGGATAGAATATGAGAGAAATCCCAAAACAAATTAAAAAAAGTATATGATAGCAAAAACTCATGAAGGAATGAGTTGTAACAAACTATTACTAAAACGATGAGATCTGTAATCTCAACAATGAAATAAAAAATAAAATATATATAAAAACAATGAATAAGATTACGGGTGCTTGTTACCCGTAAAACAGATATCCCTAAAACAGGAACAAAATAAAGTGAGAATTCTTAATCACCGATGAAAAATAATCAATATCTTTATTTTCATATACATATGACTAAATCTAGCATTTATTTGTCATACGAATTTTTGCAGTGAATCATAAATGTTATTAATTACAGCTCCGATTACAAATTGGAAATAACACAATTTTTCTATCGTATAATAATATAATTGAGAAAAATCATAATCGCATTAAATAGTTTAGTAATATATTTTGTGCTCTCCTGTGTTATATAATGTGTTTTATTATAATCATTCAATAGGAAGTTTTCGATCTCTTTTGAATACAGCCCAGACCTGACCCCGAATAACTCTCATCTATTCGAAAGCTGAAAACGAGTGTGGGATGACAGCGTTTCGGACCAAAGAAACGCTCCATGATCGCGTGGACACCTATCACAATACGCTGGCGGCAACCTATTATAAAGAGGGTATTCTAATATTCATCCATGGTGTGAAAAAGTTCAATGTTTAACATGGTTATGTGGAAAAGTTACAATGACTGTATTTGATTCTGGAAATAAAACTATTTTGCTTTTCACTCGTCTTTATTTAATGACCCATCGGAGGTTACGAAAATAGCCCTCGTATAATGCTCAGTCAGACGAGTTTTGGACGTGCTGTTTACAATGTGAATGCAGCTTAAAGTTTTGATGGAGCACTCAACGCGATTCAATCTTTTCAAATCTCCTGCAATATGAGTGGCCTGATTGCCAACTGGCTGGCGTTCTGGTCTTCGGTACAACAAGCTTCAATTTCAAATCCTGGGGATGGCATTGATGTTTGTGAGTGGTTCGAATCCACGTTAAAGGTTCCGGTCTAATTAATAAAGTGTGCAAAAAGTGGCCGTAGAGCGACAAACAAAACCTCCAATATGACGAATGATGCAATTAACATTCACTGTTACTTAAAAAGCATAGTTAAAATCAAATTTTTCTTGTTACCGTGTATGTACACAAGGTACATCTTCTTATCATCTCATCAAGGTACAAACATTTTAGCGAGTAATTATAATTTCCTTTACAAACGAAATTTGTAAGATGATATGCGAAGTTAGAAAATAAAATATTTCACTACATTACTCATCACAAAAATGTAGAATTGTATTTTTTTTTTTTTTTTTTAAATTTTAATAACGTTTCTTAGAGGATTTTGGCAAAATGCTTCCATAACACGACATTTCAAGCAATACATCCCAGAAGGATAATCAGATTTTGACTTACATTTCTTCATTTCTGAGGCCGGAAAAAACGAATTAAAACAATTCAATTATTCCTGGAGTAATTCATATCAAATCAATAACAGTTTCATATTTTTTTTTACCTTACTTCTAAGATATTGAATAAATTTACCATTAAAGTAGCTCTCGTATGGACTAAAGAAATTACAAAATTACATTTAAATTTATGCACGTGTTTTAAATATACAGTTATGAAAAATTTATAAAGTAATCCTTCAAAATCACAAGACTGGTATAGGTTCAGTTCCTCACATCAACTCAGCTAATTAAGATGGATTCACCTAGATAATGAAAATCTCCCTACCGTTCAATGCCAACAAATCGGAAAGCTACAAATTACCCATCATTAAACTGCAGACATTTTATTGAAGTCATTTTTAGCATTTCCCACTGTATTGCCGTATAGTAAAAAAAAAAAAAATATATATAATAATGTTTTGTGGAATTTTTAAATTTAAATTTTAAACTTATGTATTGAAAATTTTTTCAAAAACTATTAGAAGTTAGATTAGTTTCATGGTTAAAAAATACTTTTTAAATAAATAATTTTGATTAATGTATTAAAATAGTTGATTGATAAAGTTAAATATTTCGATAAATAATTTAGAAAATATAATAATTAAATAATTTCGAAAAAAAGTTTATATGAAAGGTTCTCATTTCAAATATAGCTCAAATTTAGTTTTTTTCAAAATACTCATCATTTTTTAAATTATTTTATATGCAATTTAGGATTTACACTTTTGCAGACATTTACTGACGGCAAGAAATCATATTATACTTCTATAAAAACTATTCTAATTAATTATTATTTTTCTACATTTATGTCAATTTGAAGACGCACACAGGAGAGATTTTTAACATATAATTCGAATCAGATAATAAATTTTTACATGTAGGCAATTTGAAACATATATCCAGGAGAGATTTATAACACATTGTGCTTTAGGTGTCTGTAGAGTAGTTAATTTAGCATATAAACTTATAGTGAAATACTATAATTAAATAATTGGAATAAGGAATTAGCAATTGCAATTCATACTGCAGAAAATGTCAGCAGTTTATTGAGTGATAAGAAATTTCTTCGTTATTTAATTTTATTACAAAATTTTTTTTACTGCGTTCAGTTAAGCGCGAATTGAAAAGGATTTAATTTAATTTATTTTAATTCAAGCATTTATCACCTAAAAACTTAATAAAACAATTTTTAATTGTAAATGTTCTATTACGATTTTGCTCCAAATCAATATGTTATTATTGAGAAATAATATAAAGGATAATGTGAAAAGAATTAAATATGTAGGCTAACCTAATTTTTCAGATAACCTATAAATAGGATTCTACAAAAAGTTTGAAAAAATTCTAAAAATCAACTTCAAATTTTCATCATAATAAAACTATTACAATCTTAAATTAGAATAAAATTTTCAGATCTGACATATTATAGCATTTATAACTCATTTAATATTATTTCTACTAATTCTGTGAAATTCGTTTTCAAAAAATATTGTTTCAATTATTGTTGATTTGTTTTGATGCGTTTTTTGATGCAATGGAGTCACTGAAATCTTATTTTAAAAAAACTTTATGAACCATTTACCACAAAAAAATTAATTTCTTGATTTGTTTTGATCAAATTTTAAAGATGCAAATTTTTTTGAAATTTCATAAAAAGGAATTTTCATTGTAAATTAAAAAAGGCTTTTTTTCCCTAAATTCAATTATTTAAACCAGGGATCTCCAAAGTACGGCCCACCAGTGTCATCCATCTGGCCCGCGACAGCGAATAGCTTATTGTTGCTGTAATAAGTTGGATAAAAAAACACAGAATGATAATGATTCGATTTTATTGACTTCATAATGCGCAGAAAATTTAACTTAAGCATAACAAGTAATTGAAATGAATCCCACTAACATTATAAACTAGTGAACATCCCGCGGTTACCCTCTGTAGTTATGTTGGGGTAAAAGAGTATCGCATATGTATGTATATCGATGTTTGGAATGTATATATCCGTAATCAAACGGTCGGAATATGATATTTATCCTGAAAATCCCTCAGAACGGAAAAGCTAAATTAACGCGAATGAAATCGCGGGGTATCCATTTGCAAAAAAAAAAAAAAAAAAAATACTAATGAGATTTATGTAATTGGGATTTTTCACTGACAATAGTTTGTAGTTAGCAAGCGTATGCTCGCTCAGAGAAATTTTGATATTGGCAGAAAAATTAAAACGGATTTGGCCCTTGGTACTTACTGGAGTAAACAGTGTGGCCCTAAGGCTGGAAAGTTTGGAGACCCCTGCTCTGAGCTAATAACGATAAAAATAGATTAGTTATTGCAAACTGTAGGATTTGAAACAACGCTTAGGAATTATTATATGTGACGAATTTAGATTTTCATTTTTATAATTTTTATCTTTCCTATTGATTGAAACACAACTATTTGCCACCAAAAAAAGTGTAAATAATAAATTTATTTCAGAAATAAAATATAAATATTTAATTTTTTTCTTAGGGGGATCTTAATCTTTGTTTATAACTTTCATCAAAATACTAAAACCGATCTTGGCATCTCTTTAGATTAAATTACGAAAATTGCCATAACAATTTAAAAGTGCTGTAGACTCTTATTAAACCACCCTCAGGCTTTAACTATGAACGCGACTGACTATGAAATTTTCTAATTATACTTTAACTGACTGTAATATTACCTGGATAAGAATTCTTCTTCGATGTTTGCCGATTTTGTGGCAAAATAGGTATATATTTGTTGCAGAAACCTTTTCATTCCTTTAAAAGTATTCAAATCTAGAGCAGTAGTAGAAAAGAACATTTATACGGGTTTCTTATTTAAAGTTAACATGCTTGTCACGTGACAGGTGTATATTTCACGAAACCGAATTTATTATTCTTCCATTGATTTTTATGGAATTTGTTGCTTTGTTTGCTAGCTAGTTTTAAAATAATTAAAGGCGAATAATATTTGAATTCTTAAATTTAATTAATTAATTAAATTTGTAGGCTAAGCCTAAATATTCAGATAAACTAAAAATAGGCTTCTACCAAAAATTTGAAAAAAAAAATTCTAGAAATCGAATTCAATTTTCTTCATAATTAAAACTATGAGAATCTAAAATTATGAATAAATTTATCAGACCTGACGTATTATAGCATTTATAAATCTGACTTAAAGCCATTTCTACTTACAAAAAAAAAAAAAAATATTGTTTCAATTATAAAATATTATTTTTTTTTGACAATTTACTCATTGCAATCTTATTTTAAAACTTTATGAATCATTTTAACGACACAGCAGAAAAAAACAAAATTAATAAATAAATAAATAAAGTGATCATTGAATAATGAAATAACCATCGTTTCAATTTGTAAAGAATAAATTATATTATATACAAAAAAATTATATTAGGAATCACTATTATCAAAATAAATATCGACTTTTTAGTAGTTTTTTAAAATTTTTTTAACTAAAATAAGTGATCACCATGAGTACTTATTTCCTATTTGCTTCAAAATACTCTTAATTTTTTATAAGAATATCCCGTTATATGTGTCCTGATTTAGAGGTCTGTGACATCTCCAAAAAAGTGATGCTAGAGTGAAGCTATAATATAAAAAAGACAAGTATGAGTCTAATTTATTCAATTCCTTCTATTAGCTCACACTCTCCCTATATATATCTTGTTCACATTTTCAGTCGTTCATAAAATACTTTTTATTCATTCACTCAAGTTCAAATACATTTTTTTTAACTTGTAGTGGATGACTGATGTTAATGCACTTTTTTTTTTTCAAATATTAATTCATTAATTAATTTTAATTTTTTTAGATTTAAGCTGCATATATCTACCAATAGATGGCGGCAGATAAACTTAAAAAAAGAAAGAATGAAAAATTTTTATAAAGAACTTTCGCCAATGTAGCGAAAAAAAGTAGGAATTGACTTAAAAAATTTTTTTTTTTTTTTATATTACTTGTTATTTAAAGCAGATTAATCTCCTCGAGCAACACGAGCAGCTTTCATTTCAAACACTTTCACTTAAAATAAACTTTGACTTTCACATGATTTTATTCATGTGTGTTTTGAAACTGGCATGAAATATGTGTTGCTAATTATAATAACAGACGAATATAAAGTCATTTTGAATTATCTGGCTTTAAAATATAAATTGATTATTGCTTCAAAATCCTCAAAATAGTGTCTAAGAATTTGTTTATGTATATAAAAGTTATTTTAACCATCACTTAACAGATTTCTCTATCTGAATCTAGTATTGTTTCAGATCATATCCTTGTAATATTTGATTTGATATTTGATAATTAATTTCTTCTTCATAAAGCTCTAGTGTTACCAAATTTTTTAAAATTCCTGTCGCCAAGGCCGTATTTTTTTATAGGCTAACTAGGCTGCAGCCTAGGGCCTCAAGATCAAGTGGGGCCTACATTCAAATTGTTGCAAAAATTAGAATTACACTATTCTAAAATCAGTAAACGCTAAAACACTGAATCGAAAATAAGGAGAAATTTTGAAATAAATTGAACTGAATTGAATTTGCTTTTAATCTTCAATGTATTGAATATTTTTATAATTTTTATTGCGTATTTTATTTTCGTGGACAAAGATTTTTATGATTTGAATTTTGTTTCTTTTTAAATGTTGTGTGTTATGGTTTATCAGTTATTGTTACAAGTACTATATAGGGTGCTTAGAATAAATGTCCAAATAATTGTTTATTTATTATTCGTGCCATATTTTTTTTATAAAGATTAGTACCAATCACAGAATGTTTCATTTAACATATTGATATATATCACAGTAATGATGTATTTTATGATCTCTCATGTAATTTACAAACTTAAAAATGGGAGGTGAAAAGGGCCTCATAAGTGGAATAGTCTAGGGCCTCTTTTCATCTAAATCCAGCCCTGCCTGTCGCTATTGAATTTGATAGTTCATGTGGAGATTCTACACTTCAGGATTCCGATTTCCCCAAGTCTCTTTTCCACTCCAAAATGGAATCGCCAAAACTACAGTATTTATTTTGTAACCGCAGCAACCATTTTGTTTGTTTAGATGGGTAGTTGATGAAAATCGCAAGTGAAAAATAAACAAGCGGAAGCCTAAAGTGCAGAACTCCCATTCTTGTAGTATTCTGACAGATTCTTTCATAAACTCCTCGGGATATTGAACATTGATATACTTCCATCTTTATTCGTCCAGCAAAGTATGTTCACACACATAATAAATAAATTGAAATTCGAGGAGGGATTTCATTTTTTTTTTTTTTTTTTTTTTTTATTATTATTATTATTATTATTATTATTATTATACTTCTTTCGATTTTTTTTTTCAATCCCTTCTAATAGCTCACACTCTACCTATATATATCTTGTTCAAATTTTCAATCATTCATAAAATGCCTTTTTATTCATTCCCTCGAGTTCAAACACATTTTTTTTTTGAACTTGTAGTGGATAACACTGGATGTTAATACAGTTCTTTCAAATATTAATTCATTCATTAAATTTAATTAGTTCATTTTAGTCTTTTTTAGATTTAAGTTGCCTATATCTACCAATAGATGGCGCCAGATAAACTTAAAAAAATGAATGAAAATATATAAAAAAAGTACTTTCTGCAATCTAGTGAAAAAAAAGTATTAATTGACTTATTTTTTTTTTTATATATATATTACTTGTTTTTGCTATATTTGGCTTATTGGATTGGTTGATATAGTATTACTGAATGGTTTACAATATAACCATCATTATGGGATACGGGTACAATATAACCATCGGTAAATATTATCAAACAGCATAGCAATCAGTTTATATGATCATACAGTAAAACCATCGGTATATATGATTGTACAATATAAACATGTTTATATATGATAGTGTAGTATAACCATCTACATGGCGTAACTAAGAGATCATACCCAGCCTATATTTTCCCAACTATTTCTTGTGGACCTGTACTTTAAATTACAAAAAAAAATATTTTAAATGAAATAAACATTCATGTTATGTCCATTTTAAATGTTAAAAAATCAATACATTATAAAAATATGTATATATGATCGCACAGTATAACCATCGGTATATATGATCATTCGGTATTACCGTTGGTATGCATGTTCGTACGACACAACCATCGGTATATCTGATCATACAGTATAACTATCGACATGGCATAACCAAAAGTTCGTACCCAGCCTTTATTTTCTTTAAATATTGGTCTTGGAAATTACAAAAATATTCTAAATGAAACAAACATTCATGTTACGTTATTTTTATACTTTAAATATCAATATTGGAGAAATTGAGAGGTCTAACTCAGGGAGGGGCAAACTCTTTCGGTCGCTGGCCAAAAATCGAAAAAAAAAGTTTGGCGGGGCCAAGGTCAATTTTTCTAAAATTTTAAAAACTATATACAAGTATTACAATTTGAATATGTTAATGAGATGAATGAAATTGCGATTTCATTTTTAAAACTTTCTTATATTGAGGTTCGAAGAGGGATGTACTGATTCTAAAGAACGAGGCTCAATGCTCATCTGTCAGTCTACTTCTGAAATAATTCTTTCTAAGGTTCATTGTTGAAATTTATTTGTTCACATATATAAGGTGAAACAAACATAGCAATGATTTTCTGGGAGTGAGATATTAAATTTGGGAAATTTACTTACGATAACGATTTGCAAAAACTCTAGCTTTAGCATATTTAGAAACAGCTGCTTGAGATGATTTTTAAATTGCAACTCAATTAATTCAACCTGCAAATCTGACCACACCTCAAAAATAGATAAAGTAAAAAGATGATCAGTCCTTTGAAAAACGGAAGAAAAAAATAATATTTAGTCAAAGTAGAAAAGGAGATGAATATATAATATATAAATATATATTTCTTTTTAATTTGCCTCGGACCGGCAAATTTAAATACTATCCACGGGCCGTAGTTGGACCATCCCTGGTCTAACTTTTTATACAGACTTCCCCGCCCCATTTCCTATAAAAATTTAAACTCATCTTTATCAACAATAACACAAAAAGTTTCAGTTACGTGTGAAAAAATTGGGCGAAATACTCAATTTCAAAGGTTGCGATTATTTGGACTTCATTTAGGGATATAATTATTTTAATTAATGTATTTAGGAATGCGTTAATTAAAACAATTCGAGATTTAAATCAGGGTATAATGGCTCTTATACATTCAAAGGGAGTGAAGTTTTCTCCTACAACTTAAGGTGGGTGTCATCATCATAATTGGCTCGACAGCCCCGTTGTGGGCCTTGGCCTTCTTTAAAAGATATAGCCAGGCTGTTCTCCTCTTGGCCGTGGACCTCCAGTTTTTGATCTTAATAGCATTAAAATCAGAGTCTAAACAGTCGACCCATCTCTTTTTCGGTCTTCCCTAGGTCGCTGTCCAAAAGGGGTTGCATTGAAAATCCTAAAAGCAGCTCTATCACTTTCCACTCTCATGAGATGACCGGGCCATCTCATTCTGTTCAGTTTAATAAATTTTAGAATGCCAATATCTCAAAAAAAAAGTTTGTAAAATTCAAAATTGTATCCTCTTCGTCCATTTCCATTGTCATTGATACCACCAAAAATAAAAAATATAGAATAGTTCGTAGCACTTTTCTTTCAAAGATTTCAACATTTTCTCTTTTCTTGCTGTTAGTGACCCTGTTTCAGATGCATATGTTAATACTGGTCTTATGAGATTTATACAGTAAAAATTTTAGTTCTTCTTTTAATCAGGTGGGATCTTAATTAGCTTCTAAGACCAAATAGGCATAAGGTGGGTGTATCAGTAGTAATTGGACATGCATGATCCATGGTAGATCATACATATTTGAAACTTTTTGTGACGCATTACATATATTTTTGCTTTTAAATTGCAATAATAAATTATTTTTAAGTAACAAAGAATAATTCATCATATTCACAGTGCACACTTAAAGAATTGTACAGCACATATCGAATGCCTTGTATTTTTTGATTTGCATACTTATCAAATAAGATTATGCAATAAATATTAATAAAAAAATCATTTATTTGAAAAATTATTTTATACAATATGTTATGTATTATGTTTATAATAGTCCATTTAAGAAACAAATCTATTTAATTTTTAAACTTCTCGAATAAAATTTTTTCTGCATTGCTAAATTTTCAAAAAAAAAAAAAAAAAAAAAAAAAAAAAATTTCAACAATATCTGATTATACAAGTTTTTTTACCATAACTTTTAACGATTTTGTACCTTATTGAAAATTTTCAAATAGTTAAGTCTTTTAAAATTTACAACTTCTTCGAGAAGAAAGGGAGAACTATAAATTTTGCAACATAGTAGCCATTCTTTGTCGTCATTTGGCACTTTAAGGATTTTCAAAGAATGGATGTCATTTCCCTATAGAAAATACTCTATATATTTTTGTTATATTAGCGTCATAGACATTAATAAAAATCCTATAAACTAATTGTTAAAGCATTAGCCACGAAACTCATTTCTAAGAGGAGACAGTATAATCAAGCAATAAATAAAAGTTTAAATGTCAAATGTGGGCTTCAGTTTATATATAAAAGACAGTACACTTTCAGAGACTGTAGCACACACCACAAAAAGTACTAAGAAATATTTCTAGATACAGATAGCTTCTCCTGCAAAAATAAAGTTGGCTTGTGTTTTCGTAATTGCTTGCATGGTTACGATGGTGAGTCCTCTTTGGAAATTTTATTTAGCATTATTGCATGCCTGTTTATCAAAGGATATTTTGAATCATTGAATTTTTAATATACGATACGTTTTTCTGACTTGGAAATATCACATCATTTTTATAATATATAGTAGCTCCCTTATAGCATGCTTGCGGCTTGATGACCAATTGGCTAGCGCTCTGGCCTTTGGCACCACAGGCCTCAGGTTCGAATACTAGCGATGGCATGGATGTTTGTGAGTGGCTCGGAATCCACATTAAACTGTAGGTCCCAGTCTAATAAGCCCAAAGTGTGCGCAAAATGACCGTAGAGCGACAAACCAATCCAAACTACACAGCATGCTCAATGTATTGCCAATGAAAAAAACAGAACATGACAACTAAACTGCCTTACGTTTGCATATGTCTATGATATATGATCGAAGATTTGCATTCAAAAATTGACAATCTGAATTAATTTATATATTAAATAAAATTAGTAAAAAATACTATATAATTATTAACATACAAAAACAATTGCGCTGTTGCTATTTTCAAAGCTTTGGAATCGAGGTTATTCACCGGCAGATATAAAAGCAGATTCACCATTGCTCCATATGTGTTACGGGTGTCCTATTATGAACAATATGAAAAGCATATATAGGAATGCGAATAGAGATTTATAGATTTATTAAGCCCATTCTTGGAGCAGATATGGGTGATTTTTGACATTCTGTGTTTATTCTTATTAAATAGTTGTCAAAACAAGCTCCATGTACTTGGAAATCCAGTACACTATTCACTAGATTGCTCTAGGTTCACAAATGCAAATACATTTACGACTGATACACAGCATCACATCTTCGTGCGTTAAACTAAAATTTCCTTGTATAGTTTGGGGTTTTGCAGGTTAATTGAACCATTCCTTCTTAAACGCACACTCCCAGGACACTCTTAGAGTAGTTCAACCTTTTGTTACGCACAGTTTGAGTCTTACTGAAAGACATTCCAACTTGCATATTTTCTTGTCCATCTCTGTTATGGATACAGAACTATTATTTTTTTTACTAGTTAAGTTTATAAGTTGATATATGATGATCGTATTAAAAATTTGCATGCAAATATCGACAATCTGAATTAATTTGTATATTAAATAAAATTAGTAAAGAATACTACATATTCATGAACATATAAAAACAAATGTGGACTTATAACATTTTGCCAAAAATGTTATAAGTCAACATTTATAAATAACTTCTTTTAAGTTCTAATCTAGAAGTATGTAAACAATAAGTAATTTGAAATGTCTTCCATTGACCTCCACGGACATTTTAAATAAAAATTCGACAATAATTTAAAATATAAAATAGTCAGTAGAAAAATCTTCCGCAGAGTGCTTGGAAATTATTTATAATGTAATGTAAAAATGACAACAAATAACGTATTAAGAAAAATTTAAAATAGAAATATGTTCTCTACTTAAATCATTCATCAAAATTTAAAGTATTTTTAAAAAATTAACTCTTGTATAAGATTTAAAAAATTTACCTTTGATGAGATTAGATGTTGAATTCTCCACTGGGAGCAAAGTGTTCTTTCTTGCTTTATAATATTCGTTCATGGTAAATAATACACACAAAAACGTTGAATTTTCCTATATCCTTAAGATGAGACCACTTCAAAAATGAAATGTTCAATAATTTTAATTGCATTTTTATAGAAGTTAAAAGGGATTTCATTCTCTTATATAAAACGAAATACTTATTCTTGATATATACGTATTTTCTAAAACTTAAAAGATTTTATACTTAATTTTTATGTGATATACAATCATAAAATGCGGAAGTTCGAATTAATTATTTCTAATTAAATAAAAATAGTTCTATTTCTTTATAAAATTACGCTTTCAAAAACTATTGAAAATCGCCTGCTTTTATTAGAATTTGCTTCTTTTATTATTTTTATTATCGTCTGCTTTTATTATTTTTATTTTAATATTCCGGAAATAATAATATAAAAAATAATAATTTAGGTTATAAATGAATTTGAATTTTTGATGTTCTGAATTCTTTGTTATTTTTGTATATATTTGTATTTCCAAAAACTTAACATATTTTACACTTAAAATGCCCAATTTTTTTTTTTATTTAATTTTCCTGGTGTACAGCAAAAAAATACTAAAATTCGAATTAATTATTTTTAATGAAATAAAATCGATTTAATTCTTTATAAAAATAAATTTTAAAAATCAATAGGAAATCGTCTGCTTTTATCATCGTATTTATTTATTATTCCCAAAAAATAATATAAAAAATAATAACTTAAGGTTATAAACGAATTTGAATTTCTGATGTAAATAGCATAAAAAGTATAATACTTAAAACATTCATTTTTTTAATATTTTTAATTTGGAATATACAAGAAATTAGCGATAAAATTATAATTTATTTTAATAAATAAAACTATAATTTTCAGAAATCAAATTTGGTGTAAAAAATTAATATTCTCAAATTGCATTTGTTAAAAATATCGTTTGCTTCAATTTGCATAATTGCATTAAATTTATTTGTAAATGTTAGAGTGAACGAGAATAAGAATGATTATTTATTTAATTTTAGGAATGTTCTGGTTCTTAAACGGTAAAAGTCTTGTGTTTATGATTTCATTTTGTTTTCTATTCGTTTCAATTATTTAATATAATTTATTTCTTCATTCAGAATTCTTTTCTATTTATACATTAATTAATTATGTGTATCATACATTTTTAATTTACCATAACAGAATAAATCAACTATTTCAGTGAAGACTGGTTCAATTTGTATAATTGCATTAAAATTATTTGTAAATACTTGAGTGAACGAGAATAAGAATTATTATTTATTTAATTTTAAAAAATGTTCTTCATGCCTAAAATGGTAACGGTTTGTGTTTATGATTTCATTTTGTTTTCTATTCATTTCAATTATTTAATATAATTCATTTCTTCATTCAGAATTCTTTTTATTTATACAACAATTAATTATGTGTATCAAAATTTTTAATTTACCATAACAGAATAAATGAACTATTTATTTTATTATTCGCTTTGTTTTAATATGATTTTAAGAAATATTAAAATATTTAAAATGACATCTTTAATGAAATTTTTCAGGGGATATTTTACTTTAGATTTAAATTAATTTAATTCCTTCATCATTCACAAATAATATTGATTCTCGCATTAGTAATTATAAAGCAATTTACATGGAAAACCTATTAAGTATATATTTAGTTCCATACGTAATGTTTATAATTGCTCAAATAAATGTATTATGTTGGCGTCTGACGAACGACAGAGATTTTCTTCAAAATTTTTGCTTATTCTGTATTTGTTACTTATTCCGTGCTATTTAATGTATTTAATTATTTTTCTGATAAATTAGAACTGCATTTATGGATGATTCTAAAATGCCACTAAGACAATCTGTCATTTAGTAATATTTTATATTATTCTCCCTATCATTTTGAATAATTAATTTTGTATTTAATGCCGCACAAAGTTTCCTGAAAAGTGTCTTTGTGTTGCCAACCCAAATGATCTTGCGAGCCAATTTGGAAATGCATCATAAAATGTAAAATCAGATATCCCCATATCAGACTTAGACACACTATAGATAGTTTTTGGAGTGAAAAATTGAAACATAATGAGTTGTTATTATTATTGTGCATACTATTATTCTTACATGTAAGCATAGATGATATGATATTAATTATACTAAACGTACATTGTAAAGAAATGTATAACTTTAAAAAATGAAATATAAAAAATATGTAAATATAAACGAAATAAAAAAAAAAAAAGGGAATCATTAAAAAAATTTAGTTTACTAGTGCGATATTTGTTTCTCCACTCTTTCACTTTGCTTTTGCAAATCGATCTCCATTTGGATTTTTGCCCATCGTAATGTGTGTTGTAGGTTGCGTCCGTTATGTTTGAGCGTGTTTTGTGTTGGATATTTCGAAAAAAAATGATATTATTTTGAAAAATCAAATTTTTAATTTTTCACTGAATCACTGAGATCATTTCGACAATTAGATTTTCAAATGGGCGCGCATCAGGGGTTTGCAGAATATAATTTAATTATTCCACTAGCTAACAACTGTAAACTCATACATAAAACAGGCAGTAAGTCCTATATTCCAATGATATTATTTTAAAATCAAAGTCATCATTTCGACGATTAGTTTTCGAATAGATGGTTGTACACATAGTGTATTTTTTAATACATTGGGTTTACGCAACTTTGGCCGTTATAAAATAAATATATTTTGTAAAAGTGTGATAAATCTCACGGGCCCGAAAAATGTTAAAGGCGTTCCGTGGGTTGGTCACCCCTGTTTTTGCATATATTTATCTTAATTAAAAAATAAATTTGTAATTTTATTGATGATGAGCAAAGTCCAGTAATATAAACTATTAATAAATAATAATATTATACAAAAATTTAATAACAGTTGATTCACATCTAAGTAGAATCTAATGGAACATATATTACAAGTATAATTAGAAAATTCTTTACTGTGCATTTTTGACTAAATATGAGAACTTTTTGGAGTTGTAAGATAAGTAACATTTTATATGGCCTTTAATATCAATAGATATTTTCTAAAAAAAAATAATAATTCAATTATTTCATCTTCAAGAACTTTTAAAGACTATTATAGGAATTAAATTGTTGGGGTTAGATAGAAAACAGTAAAAGAATTATTATCCAGTCAATTAAATAAATAGAAATTTCATTATCTAAGTAAATTGTTAATGATATCTGCTGTCTTCAAATAAAATTATATAATATTTACATTATATATATATATATATATATAACAAGATATACAACAAACTTTCTCGTGAATTTTGAAAAATCTCCAAGCACTACAAAAAAAGACAGAAAACCAACATAGCATATCCTAGCAAGGTACTATACATCTTCGCGATAAACTTTTGTGTTACTTGTTGCATTATTGTCATTATTATTGTGTATATTTTATTATTACAGTACGAAAGTGTCGTATTTTTGTAGAACAAAAGTCTTTTATATAATAAATTCAATGAATTAAAAAAATGCAAACAACAAATTATAAAAGAGTAGTTAACTAAAAATAAGACATCATTTACCATTCACCCCTCATATAGATAAAATATAGGTTATTTTTATTAAAACTAGTATAAACATCTCTCATCATCATAGCTCTGGCGTTCGGTATCACAGGTATCGGGTTCAAATCCCGGCTTTGCCATGGATGTTTGTAGTGATTCGGAATCCACTTTAAGCCGTAGGTCCCGGTCCTTATAGGATCGTAGAGCGTTGCGGGGGCATTGTTACTCCGCGTCCGTGGCTTACCATCAAGTTACACGCGCCCGCTGGGTAATGCAAAGCGAGTAACATTGGTGCAGCCCTTATGGCGAAGATCACGGTCTATTTGCCAGCTACATTAGAAGAAAAAAAGTATAGACATTTAGCACTATAGGACTTAAATATCTTTATTATAATACACTTATTATAAAGAGGAAAATATGAATAAAAATTGGAAGATAAAAATTTGATGAAAGCTGTATAAGTAATTTTTTATTACTTATTATCGTGTGTTAAGAGGATGTTGTCCTAGTTAGAGATTCGTGGTGTCACCAAAAGTAAAAAACGTAAAGCTAAAAAAGTGAAGTTATAAAATAAAAAATGAATATGAGTATAAGTTATTACTTAAAACAAATTAATCTCCTCGCTCAACACAAGAACCGTTTATTTAAAATAAATGATATCACCCATAAATAAAATCACGTGACAATCAGTGATTTTATTTATGGGTGTTTTAAAACTGTAATAAAATATGTGTTGCTAAATATAACGACTGACCTCTATCAAGTCACGTGCTCTGCAGTTCATTTTTGAATTGTCTGGCTTTTACAATGTAAACAAATTAGCGTTCAAATATTCTCAAAACAGTGTCTAAATATCAGTTTATGTTTATAAAAGTTTATAATTTAACCATCACTTAACAGACTTCTCTGTCTGAATTGGGTAATGCTTCTTGTAGCAATTGAACAATTGCTTCTTCACAAAGTTCTAGAATTTTTAAATTTTGTTATAGTCCTGTAGCTGTTGAATTCCATGGTTCTTGTAAGGATTCTGCTCTTTAGGGTTCCGATTTTCCAAGTCTGTTTTCTGCACCAAATGGAATCGCCAAAACTGCAGTGTTTTGCAACCACAACGGCCATTTTTTTGTTTAGGAGACCGCAATAGAAAAATTCGCTTTGCGGTTTTGGCGAAAACCGCAATAGAAAAATTCGCCATTATAAGCAAGCGGAACTCTAAAGTGCAGTTAGTAAAGTAGTATTATGACCTTTACTTCATACATTTCTTGGGTTATTGAACACCGGTATACTGCTATGTGTATTCGTCCAGCAAAGTATGTTTACATGATAAATTGATGTTCCTGACAGCATTCAGTTTTTTAACTTTTTTATAATATCATAGACCGTTATATCCCAGTGTTGTCCGGCTTCAGTTATGACCTTTTATTTTATTATGACCTTTTACTTCATACATTTCTTTTGTTATTGAACACCGGTATACTGCTATGTGTATTCGTCCAGCAAAAGTATGTTTACACATGATAAATTGATGTTCTGACAGCATCTCAGTTTTTAACTTTTTATAATATCATAGACCGTTATATCCCAGTGTTGTCCGGCTTCAATTAAATTATATATTCGTTACTTTGGTAAATTTAATTTTCAATGAAGAAAAATTCAGATAAATTGTTCTGGAAGATAGGTTCAATATAAAAACTGACAACTCAATCGTTTGAGACAATAGAAAGTGTCATATTAGATTTTGTTAATTGATAGTTTACCTTCGACATTTTGATAGCTCCAGTAAATTTAATTTTAGTATAACAACAAAAATTTCTGAAACTTATCTAAATTTCCAATAATTATAATACCTATTCCAATATCTATTTTAAAAGGAAACAAATACCCAATAGGTAAAAAATAAATAAATAAACGATACGTTAGGTCGTAAATTTATTTGCTCAATACAAATATACCATATGAAACTAAGTTATTTGATTTTCCATGCAAATTTATTTATATCTCATTGATTAATGAGTTAATTAAAATGCTAAATAACAATTATGCTAAAATTCATAATATTTCCAATGAAAAGGAATACTGAATAATTTTAATTTAAAATAAAATGTCATTGTTGTTTCAATATAAATAGCTCACAACTTTTTTTATTTAAAAATAATAGGTTTTTTTCAATATATTTAATAGTAAAAATAGAACAATTCAGACGATTTTTGAAATTTTATTCTTGAAAATTTATTGTTTTGAAACAATTTAGCTTGAAGATAATTTTTGCTTTATTTATATTTTGTTTTAATTATTTAGGATTAATAAATGTTACAAAAAGTTTTATCATAAGAACAATACATTCCATTAAAAGTCTTTCAGCTGCTTTTAAATAATTTTTAATACTTAATTAAATATCCACGAACATAAAGAACTCTTTTAAATCGTTCAAAATGTAGTCAAAACGATTCGAAGAATTTTTAGTTTTAAAAAATATTTAGTTTTAGAATTTTTAATTTTTAAAACAGATTCGAAGAAATTTTTAGAAAATTCTAAGTTTATCCTGTTCCACATTTCATGCATTACAGGTTTTAGCTATTGCATCATGGAAATATTAAAATATTTCTAATATCTATTTTTAAATTCTAGTCAAATGTGTTCTATTGAGTTAAAATTTGAAAATATTGAGTGACTTTTAAAAACTATAAAATAATTACAATCGAATATAAAACTATGCATGTTTAGGATTGTCAATTGATGAAACTTGCAGTAGAAAATTTTGTCTGATTATTTTAAATTTTCATTTAAAATATAAATATGCATTTACTCATCAGTGGTACCATCAAAAAATTCGAACTTACGTACCTACTCTAGGAAATAATATAAACGCCAACACCCATATTTTAATAATAATAATAATAATAATAATAAAACATTTCACAAGCTAATTTTCTTAGCAAGAAAAATACTATTCTTTTCACACTGATAGAGAATTTGCAATTAAAAACGTGATAATATTGAAATTTTAATAAAACGAATTATGTATAGAACATCTTGATTCTATAAATAATTGGTTTTATTAAAATTATTATAAAAGATTTTTTTAGTTTTATTAAATTTTAACAAAATTAATTATTTATAGTCTTTTGTTAAATATGATATTTAAAATGTTTTTAGTTGCATTAAATATAATTTCATTATTAAAATTCAAATGCACTCTTAAATTAATTCTACGCTAAAAAAAAATTATTTGTCGTATAAAATTGTACAGAATACATAAAATTCTTTGCCTTTCCTTTTTAAGCATACATAAAACATAAACAGCACGCATAAAATTATGCATGTATTATATACAAAATTATATATTTATTATGTAAAATTATGTGTACATTAAATTATTATTATAAAAATTATTAAATTATTTTTTAATGTTATTAAGATCAAAAACTGGAGGTCCACGGCCAAGAGGAGAACAGCCTGGCTGGATCATTTAAAGAAGGCCAAGGCCCACAACGAGCTGTTGAACCAGTTATGATGATGATAACTTATACAATATACAAAAATTCGTTGTATTTTCTTTTTCATATCAAATCAAATATCGATTAAGTTTTTGAAAAATTCATTCTTTCTTTCTCATTTAAAAAATTCTTCGAAATCGTAATATGGACGCGTGGTGAAAATCAAATTTTACTAAAAAAAAAGTTTTTTTTTTTTTTTAACTAATTTGTTCTTCGCAAATTACTTTCTTTCAACTTTGTAACTTTTTGTGAGGTTTTCAAACAGCTAAAAGTGTCGTTTCTAAATTTATGGCCGCTTTGAGAAGAAAGAGAGAATAAATTTTGCAACATAGTAGCAACTCCTTGTCGAATTTTGACACTTTTTAAGTTTTTAAGAGAATCGAGGTCATTTCACTATAGAAAATACTGTATACATTGACGTCATATACACGTCATGGACATTTAAAAATCTACAATCTAATTGTTTTAAACATTAGCCAAGAAAACCCATTTCTGTGAGAAGACAATATAATCAAGTCATAAATAAAACTTTTTTTTTTCCTACCAGGGACTCCCTTTTATGTATAAAAGGTAGCACCCTTTCAAATACTGCCCCACACACCACTAAGTACCAAAAACGTATCTCTACATACTGACACCTCCTACAGAATAAAATATGAAGTTGGCTTGTCTTTTCGCAATTGCTTTCCTACTTGCAACGGTAAGTGCTTATTATTTTTTTTTAATTGTACGTTTATATAATTTAAATCATTGAACTTTTAATAGCGTTTTAATAAGTTTTTATAGCCAAAATTATACGTTATATTAGTTACTT
The DNA here is from genome assembly GCA_021605095.1 of Caerostris extrusa. Taxonomy (NCBI): domain Eukaryota; kingdom Metazoa; phylum Arthropoda; class Arachnida; order Araneae; family Araneidae; genus Caerostris; species Caerostris extrusa. The sequence goes on from BPLR01001579.1 coordinate 63,744, forward strand.
TCAAGCTGAAATTATACGTTATATATTATACGTTTTTCTATATTTTTAAAGAAAATTGTTTGGTTTGTCGCTCTACGGTCATTTTGTGCACACTTTGGCCTAATTAGAATGGGACCTACAGTTTAACGCGGATTCCGTACCACTCCCAACCATCCATGTCACCGCCAGGATTCGAACGTGAAATCTATAGTATCAAAGGCCAGGGAGCTAGCCAATCAGCCATCAGGCCATTATCTATCACAAACCCTGATAATTATTATTGTAATACCTATTGGTTGGCTTTTACTACATTCAAAATAAGTAAAAATTCATCTTTTTTTTTAAAAAATAATATTCAATTGAAGATTTTCTAACAAAATAGACAACCTGAATTAGTTCATAGAAGAAATATAAGCAGTTTAAAAGAAATCTTTAGTTCATAAACTTACAAAAGGTGGTGGTGTTTTAAAATTCTGGACGTTTGATCCGAATACCCTTTGTAGACAAAATTTGTAAATATAGGTGGCGCACTTACTCATGACGCCAGATTTCAGTTTTTGTTTTGAATTGTTAGTAGGACTCTAACAGGATCAAGCTCGTATGTAAAGAGCACCACCAAAATGAAAATAAAACTTCCTTTTATATCTAACGGAGGTTTGGTTTGCCACTCTGCTGTAATTTTTTGCTATCGAATAGAACTTAAAAACAAAGATCGTCGTTTTTTATACTTTTTAAAGAAAATTGTTTGGTTTGGTTTGTCGCTCCACGGTCATTTTGTACACACTTTGGGCTAATTAGAACATGACCTACAGTTTAACGTGAATTCCGTACCACTCACAAACATCCATGTCACCGCCAGGATTCGAACCTGAAACCTGTAGTATCAAAGGACAGGGAGCTAGCCGATCAGCCATCAAGCCGCTATCTATCGTTCGGCCGCTACTACCACAAATCCTTATGATTATTATTGTAATACCTAGTGGCTGGCTTTTACTACATTCAAAATAAGTAAAAAATTTTCTTTTTTTTTTTATAAAGAACAATATTTAATTGAAGATTTTCTAACAAAAATAGACAACCTGAAATTAGTTCGTAGATAAGTAGTATAAAAGAGCTCCTTAGTTTATAAACTTACAAAGGTAAATTTGTTGATGTTGTCTTCAAATTCCGGACTTTTGACCGGAATGTCCTTTGTAGAGAAAATTTGTAAATATAGATGGCGCACTTACTCATGACGTTAGATTAAGTTTTTGTTTTGAATTGTTAGTCGGACTATAGTGCGATCAGGCTCGTATGTACATAGCCCCATCAAAATGTAAATAAAACTTTCTTTTATATCTAATGAAGGTTTGGTTTGTCTCTCTACGGTCATTTTTTGCTATCGAATAGAACTTAGAAACAAAGATTTTTATAGTTTTTGAAGCTTTATAGACAGAAAAGTAATCGCCATTTCTTATATTTTCAAAGAAAATTATTCGGTTTGTTTGTCGCTCTATGGTCATGTTGTGCACACTTTGGGCTCATCAGAACGGGACCTACAGTTTAACGTACATTCCGAACCACTCACAACCATCCATGCCACCGCCGAAATCTGAGGCACCAAAGGCCAGAGCGCTAGATAGCCATTTGGTCATCAAACCGCTATCTAACGGAGGATCATCTCTTGTCTGGATAATATTTCCTTATTAATCTTGACGCTATTTCGCGTCCTTTTTTTCCTCTGGAACGGCAAATACGAAGTAAAACATCAGCAGTACTCCAAAAGTAAAACCAATTATTTTTTTTTAAAACTCTTTATTTATTCTTCCAAAGTTATTTCATCGCCTTTAAAATAATCCCCTTCGGATACAAAGCTCTTATGCCAACTTTTTTTCCGATCCTCACTGCGTACTAAAAAGTCATCGGCAGGGGACGGCCTTCAAAGCGCGCACCGATTCACGTTCAATCTCTTCAATCGACTCAAAACGGTGTCCCCGGAGGGGTCTTTTGAGTTTAGGGAACAGCCAGAAGCCGCACGGTGTGAATACGGTGGTTGTGGAACGATATGGGTTTCATTTTCGGCGAAAAAGTCACGAAAAAATCAATGCATTCAGTGTTTTCGATACCAATCGAGATTTGACGCTTTCGAGGCCCAAAATGGAACTGACCGATCTTTTAAAATTCCTACATCATGAGCAAGGTCTCTAATTGTAAATCGACTGTTTGCAAGCACCAAATCTTTATTTTTTTGGACGTGAGCTTCGTCGGTTGAGGTGGAGGATCGACCAGAGGGCCCTTCCTCTTCAACACGTTCTCTGGCTTCTTTGAACTGTTTATACCATTTGCAAACATTTCTTTCCGATATAGGAATGCTCACCGAATGTCTTATGCAACATTCTATTCGTTTCTGGGAAAGAAATTGAATGCAAGTTTTTTGTCCAATTGATTCGGACATTTCAAAAACCACCGGAATCAGTTTGAGCGTCTCACAAAGCCAAGTGTAACTCAAACACTAATGAATATTTTCACGTCAAATTTCACATGGATGTCAAGGACAGTGCCAGCAACCTAAAAAGAAAAAAATTGAAATTCCATAAGCCCCGGGAAATTTAAATTGAAAATGGGTCTCACTTTTTGGACACATAGTATTTCCCTATTAATCTTAACTCTGCTTCGCGTCATTTTTTGCCTCCAGAACGGCAAATACAATGTATGACATCAGCAGTATTCCGTGTATATCATGGGTTTCCCATCAAACTTGTGCACTGCAATTTTAAGAAAAGAAAATGTTAGAAAGCTTACTGTTCTATAGATTTATGACGCCCCCTAATAGGTATAGGCAAGATAAACTTTTGTTAAACCTTGCTTGTAGATTTTCAAAACAAGTTCCCTCGATTTGGAAACAGACTGCTCTAGACTGATTAGGAGTTCACCCTTTCAATCTATACCAGTCTTGCAACTTTGAGAAATTAACTTCATAAACCTTTTATATATGTACATTCAAATGTGGTGTGTATATTTGAATAAAAATCTGCAATTACTTTACTCCATGTGTAGAATATTTTTGAGTCAAACTTGATCAAAATCTTAAATGTCATTATGTAAAGATTCACGAAACTTGTTGTTGGGTTTAGTATGCGTTTACGCTGTGTCCAAAAAGTAAGACCCATTTTCAATTTAAATTTCCCGGGCATATGATATTTCATTTTTCCTTCTTTTTTTATGTTTCTGGTATTGTCCTTAACATCTATGTGAAATTTCACATCAAAATATTCGTTAGAGTTTGAGTTACGCTTGGCTTTGTGAGACGCTAAAACTGATTACGGCGATTTTTGAAATGTTTGAATTCATTGAGTAAAGAACTTGCATTCAATTTTATTTGCGGAAACATATAGAATGTTGCAGAAGGCATTCGGTGAGCATTCCTATATCGGAAAGAAATGTTTACGAGTGGTTTAAACAATTGAAAGAAGGCAGAGAACGCGTTGAAGAGGAAGAGCCCTCTGGTCGATAAACCGACGAAGCTCACGTCCAAAAATAAAGATTTGGTGCTTGCAAACAGTCGATTTATAATTAGAGACCTTGCTGATGATGTTGGAATTTCAAACTTCTATTTTAAAAGATGTTTTGGGCCTCAAACACGTCATATCTTGATTGGTACCGAAAATACTGAATGCGCCAGCTCACACTGCATTGATTCTTCGTGACTTTTTAGTCAAAAATGAAACCCATATCGTTCCACAACCACCGTATTCACCTAATTTAGCATCGTGCTACTTCTGGCTGTTCCCTAAACTCAAAAGACCACTTCAGGGATACCGTTTTGAGTCGATTGAAGAGGTATTTAAAAATCGAATCAATTTTAGCGTCTCACAAAACCAAGCGTAACTCAAATACTAATGAATATTTTGACGTGAGATTTCACACAGAGGCCAAGGACAATGCCAACAACCAAAAAAAGAAAGAAAAATTGAAATACTATATGCCCGAGAAATTTAATTTGAAAATTTGTCTTTTTTTTACACAGTAATACACAGTCCAGTCACATTAATGTGACCACCTGTCAAGAGCCCGAATATACACTCTTGTATATTCTGGCTTTAAGTGGAGTGTGATATTAAGTGGAATTCTTTATATACACTCCACTGCAATGTGCCTTTGTGATGGGTTATTTCACGTTGACGTCGAAAGTAGGTGGTGGTCACATTAATGTGACTGGACTATATAATACGGTTTACAGATTGCTTACATATTATCTTCAGATATATTGGAAGCGATTCTACACAGTGCAGCAAGTAATTCTACTGTCAATCATTCTCGATCTCTAGTCTGATTGACAAAATTGTAGTCGCGTTTCCAATCTACACTCAAGAGCCAAAACATTATGACCACCCCTACATTTTGCAATGAACTCGCCTGGATGACGTGGAAGGCACGTGATCAGGTGGAAGTGGTATTTAACTGGTATTAAATGGTGGTATTAATCCATGCCAAGGCGGGATGAAGCTGTGTTGCGCGCCAAAGGTGGGCCAACTCGTTATTGACAGGTGGTCATAATGTTTTGGCGCTTGAGTGTAAATGCACCCTTATATGAATCGACGTCGGAGTAACTGAAATGTTACTTTTTTTTTTTTAGGCCTCAGCTTTGCAGACGTGCCAGACACAATCTGATTGTCCTTCAGGAATGTATTGCGTCCAAGTATCTTTTGCTGCAACTAAATTTTGCCGAAGTGCTGCTAAAAAAGGTAGGTAAAAATTTTTATAAAAAGTAATATAAAAACAAATTTTTTTAAAGTCAATTCCTTTTTTTTTTTTTCACTCTATTGCAGAAATTCCTTTATAAATAATTTTCTTTCATTTTTTTAGTTTATCTGGCGCCATCTATTTATAGATATATACAACTTAAACTAAAATAAACTAAAATTAATGAATTAAATTTAATCACTGAATGAATATTTGAAAAAAATGTATTCACATCAAGTGTTCATCCCTACAAGTTCAAAAGAAATGTATTTGAACTCGAGTGGATGAATAAAAAGTATTTTATGAACGATTGAAAATTTGAACAAGATATATATAGAGTGTGAACTAATGGTAGGAATTGAAAAATAGGAAATAAAAGTGATTAAGATGAGTTATCTCGTTTACAAAACAAGGGCCCGATTCGTGTCTTAGTGGCAAGGTGCGCCGCTGGTGAGTATTAGGACTGAAGTTCCATGTGTTGGCGGCATTGTTGTTGACATTATTTTAAAAACGAGGGGAATCGACGGCTTTTATGATGTTTAGTATCTTGTTTCGTTAGTTGGACTACCTGGTGAATGTTTACCGTGTTTTCTCCCATACGATACGCAACTGTGAGTTGGTTCACCTAAAAGTTCTCTTTGAAGACATTGCCCTCCCTTAGCGACTCGGAGTCAAGTCAGACTTCTATCTGCAGGTGCTCCATCACAACAGAAGCTGCCCCTTTTCATCTCCATCCATGAGTAGATTACTCATGGGATGTCCGTCCCCTCACTGCAGGACACAAAATAAGTTGATTGGGACACAAAATAGATATAGACACAAAAAATATAGTTGATTGGAAAGTAGAAAACTGCACTTTTTAGATAAAAATGTGGTTGAATGTTTTGCTTTAAACATTCAACCACAATTGATTAAAACTTGGGACCACAGTGAATTTAATTAGGAATTGTGTATAAGTTTACTTGAAAAACCCATATTAAATGCTACTTTTAAGGAAAGTATTTTAACGCAATAGTTAGCATTTTTAAGTAAAATATGTTAAGGAAAGGACGTTGTTTGTTTTGCATGCAATGTGAATGTGTTCCTCATATTTTTTTATTCTAATGCAGCGGGCAAGCACTTAGAGAACTGTCTTTGATGCCTTAAGGCAAGCGCTGCACAGACGTTACTCACTTAGCAATACCCAGGGGCGATTAGCTTGAAGATAAGCCACGGACGTGGAGTAACAATAGCTTCGCAACGCTCTACGATCCTGTTAGACCGGGACCTACGGTTTAAAGTGGATTCCGAACCACTACAAACATCCATGGCACCGCCCGAACTCGAACCCGAAAACTGTGGTACCGAGAGCCAGAGCACTAGCCACTCGGCCATTCAGGCCGAGTTCCTCATATAAGATCAGTAAATTCATCCAGCAAAGAAATGTCTCGAGTGCAGACTAAAGAGCGGGACATGTTTTGTTTTCATTCCAAGATGATTCAGTTGCTCCTACTAGAGCATTGAATCTCGAAACCAATCTAGCAAAGATATGTCTCAGGTGCAGACATTGAGCAAGACGTGTTTCGTCTTCATTGCAAGGGGATTCAGTCGCTCCCACTAGAAGGCCACTAAAGACTAGAGTCCACATTGGAAACCTCATGTCAAACGTTCGTCTCTTTCCTGTGAGTTGTAGTTTGAACTCTTAAAACGAGCTCTATGAGCGAATGTCGATCCGTCAGTCGACGAGTCTTAAATCTTTGTATCAGCTGCACAAAATCGACTTCAAGTTGAACAATCCCGAATATCATCCAATGAAATATCCTCCCTAATAATGTCAACATCTCCTTCGACATTCGTCAAAATTCCAGAAAACCGATTTTGTGCACATAGTTTATTACATTTGCCTATTAGTGTGGAAAACTGCTGAACAATAAATAAGATGTCCGAAGAACATGACATAGCCGAATTGTTGCCTGGAGGGCCATCGGTCTTTTAGACGCTGGCTAAACAAAATTCATTGTAGCTTGTATTTAAAACAGTTCCCTAGCATTCTCTTTAGCGCCACAATTGAACTGTCTACATCAGGGGTGGCCAACCCAAATGATCTCGCGGGCCACTGTGGAAATGCATCTTAACTCCGCGGACCGCATGTAAAATTATATATTACCATATTAGATTTAGACCCAAACGCATTGTTCTATAGAAAATACTAGAAATACACTAAAAATGAAATATAAAAAATATATAAATATAAAAGATATCAAAAAAATTAAATAATTAAAAAATATTTATTTTGCTAGTGCGATATTTGTTTCTCTCGATATTTGCTACTCTTTCACTTAGCTTTTGTAAATTGATCTCAATTTGGGTATAAGCACAGTATTACAGGTTAGAGTCTGTTATATTTGAGCGTGTATTGTGTTGGGTCAATTTCATATTCGAAAAAACTATTCGCAGGTGGAAGTTGAACCAAAAGTGCTAACAACGCGGACTAAGAGTCTGGTTTGCTCTGCTATCCACAATCAACTGTGAGTATCTAGGGAGGGTCACTATGCTACTGAAATCACTTAATGTGAAACATAGAGCCTGTTATATTAGATGTTCCAAGATGAGCGCGAATCATGCGTTCGCAGAATATAATTTAATTATTCTACGAACTCATAACTGTAAACTCATGAATAAAACAGGTAATATCTGTGATATATTCGCGAGAATATTATTTTGAAATCAAAGCTAATTTTTCTCGTAATTTAGGCAGTTCATTTTTGAATAGAGGGATACACACATAATGTATTTTTTTTAATACATTGGTTTTCACTCCTTTGGCCAATATAAAATAAATATATTTTGTAAAAGTGTGATACATCTCACGGGCCGGGAAAATATTCAAGGCGGGCCGCGGGTTGGTCACCCCTGATCTGCTTGAATATTTCCTTACTTGTCACATAAATATGGACTTAATGTCCTCCACTTAGGATGCTAAATTCAAAGATGAATAGTAACATGAATAAATTTGGAGGGTTATCTTTATTTGGTTTTTGTAACCTATGTATTTCATACTATTTATCTGTTATGTAATAATAATATAATGAAGCCGTGTATGTATGAGGCGTAAGTTTAGAATTAGCCTCTTTCTTCCGATAGAGCGAGTGATCAGTTGGCATTGGGAATACCGTAAACTCTTTATTGAGAATCTCAAAACCGCTGAGACTGCAAACTGAGTGACCAGATATCGACAAGCGAAACGTTCGCACTATAGTGTTGAAGCGTATTAGCATAATTCTATGTCAAACAACATGGCATAGCTGAATCGCACCCTAAGGACTGTCGATCATTTAGAGCAAGGATAGTCAACCTTTTTATACCTACCGCCAAATTTCGGATCTCTTTTAGTAGTAAAATAGATCTAACCACCCACAGGTTGAACAGTCTTCAATGTTCAGTACACTTCGTGGGGTTACAATAAAAATTACAGTACAGGCATCTTTCTTGAAAGTTTTGGAAATCTTTTTGATCTCGATATTCTTGCTCCTAGTACCCCTATCCGTTTTAGGCAAAATTCATCCTGTACTGTAGACCTGGTTTTAACTAAAAATTTTCATTGTAATTTTGAAATTAACTCTCGTCTGACCATAAACCGGTTATTGTTAAATTTAATGTTCCTTAGGTATTCTACAACAGTGTAACTTGCCTACTAACTGGACTGCTTTTTAATTCGCATCTTAATAAACAATACAATCTATCTTCCTTTAATATGTATTTCTTCTCAGGAACTTGATTTTGAAGTAACTTCTCTCGCTAACCATGGTATAAACCAGGGGTGGCCTACCCGGGCCCTGCTTGAACATTTTTCCGGCCCATGAGATTTATCATACTTTTCAAAATATATTTATTTTATAATGGCCAAAGTAGTGAAAACCAATGTATTAAACAAATACATTATGTGTGCATTCATACATTCAAAAATTCACTGTCGAATAAATTAGAGTTAGACAAATACAACACAATTTTTGAAATATTTTCATCTCCCTTTCATGTTGAAATCGAGTCGGCTTCAGAATTTCTCCAAATGTGACTGTTTGACTACAATGCAATATTGAATTAAAACACATTTTTTAAACATCAGAATCAAAAATAGATTTTTATAACATTTACATCACAAAAGAGAGATTTTGCAATTTGCGAAATCTGGCACCAAAAGTTGTTAGCGCTTTTGGTTCAACTTACACCTGCGAATCGGTTTTTAGAAAATTACCAAACCCAAAACAAGATCAGACATAACGGACGCTCACCTGCAACACCCATTACGATCTGCAAATACCCAAATTGAGATCGATCTGTAAAAGCTAAATGAAGGAGTGGAGAAAAAAATATCGCACTAATAAAATAAATATTTTTTAATGATTTCATTATTTTTATTTCATTTTTAGTGTTGTATATTTTTTACAATGTGGGTTTAGCATTATTATTATTATAGTATCTATTATTATATTTACATGTAAACATAAACATAATAACAAAAATTCATTATGTTTCTATTTTTCATTCCAAAAATATGTCTATAGTGGATCTAAATCTAATGCGTGAATATATAATATTTATATATGCGGCCCGCAAAGTTAGGATGCATTTCCAAAGTGGTCCGCAAGACCATTTGGGTGGCCACCCCTGGTATAAACTCTTATCACGCTTCATTTAAAACCTTTTCTTAGGAAAAAAAGGAATTATCTCCCTCCTTTTATTAAATCTCTTATCACAAAATAGAAATAAAGCCAAGAAAACTGGCAAATTTATAGAGATCCTGAAAGTAAACATTGTAATAACTCTGCTCTAACTGTCCTCCGTAGGCAAATTTATGCTTATAAACAACATTTCTGGGAGAATCATCTCCGTACTTTGAATCATGCTGATGGCTCCATCTGAGGACTGCTAAAACTCTTAAACGTAAATCTACTTATGATAATATTCTTATAACTCAGGGATGGGCAAACTTTTTCGGTCGCGGGCCAAAAATTGAAAAAAAAAAAAAAAGGTTTGCTGGGCCAAGATAAATGTTTCTAAAATTTTAAAAACAATATACAAGGATTACTATTTAAATATATTAATGACACGAAGGAATTTGCGATGAAACACTCTGGTATAGCCTTTACAACTGTAAAAAAATATTTCCGGGTCCATTCATCATTAAAAGCACGGCACTCTGAATCAACTTTACGTTTTTTAGTAGTCATTTTTTGAGGTTGAAATATTTTGCTAATCACCCAAACAAGTACTAGCTACGCTACACTTTTAATAATTTCACCACTATTCACTATTATATTACTATTCGATTTTATAGGTCCGCAATCTTTCCATGCGCAGTCAATAATATTAGAAGTCGCGCCAGAAGAAAAAAGCCGCTGACTGGAGCTTAAAATGCGCAATCTGCCACATTTGAGGTCTAATTCACCTATATTGATTTCCATATGTCTGCTCCCCGAGAAAGTGATAACGCTTTTTGGTGCCTACAGCTATAACTAACAAAGAACTTTCGCTTTTAACACTTTACCGATTGAAAGCCGTCTGTGCCTGCTATTTCCGTCGATTTATGTTTTGTAGAACAAAAATAGAGAAAGTAAAAAGATCATCAGTCCTTTGAAAAAAAGGAAGAAAAAAAAAAATAATATTTAATCAAAGTAGAAAAGGAGATGGATATATAATATATATTTCTTTTAATTTGCCTCGGACCGGCAAATTAAAATTCTATCCGCGGGCCGGACAGGATCTTCCGGAGGGCTGGAGTTGGCCCGCGGGCAGTAGTTTGCCCATCCCTGTTATAACTGATCAGAGCTCCCATCATTTCATATTTTCTTAAATTTGAAGCTATTGCAAACAACCTTGAAAATCAATTTATTGAAAATGGCGTTTCCCTTCACGTTCTACAAACCTTCTTGTTGATAATACAATCCGTGATTTTTATAATAGATATCAAACTTCTAAAGTCATTCGTACTAAATCCCTCTACTGTTATTAACTACATTTCTACTCTAAAGATTAATTAGACTCCTGGTATAGACAATATTACTAACAAAATCTTCCTTTTAAAATTATCTTAAAAATTTGTAATATTATCTTTTACATTTTCTATTATCCTGCCTCCTGGAAAACTGCAAGAAATATTTCTATACTTAAACCTGGAAAGGTTCTTATCAAGCTCAATAGTTATCAACCAATTTCCTTACTCTCCGGAAAAAGTCTATTCTATTCTTAATTACATTAAAAATATATGAAAAGAAACAAATTTGTGATTCGGATTCACGGAAAACTCTCTACTGCTCATCTACTTTTAAATCTTACAAAAACTGTTTTGCAGGGTTTTGCGATTAAATTCGACACTGCTGCGATTTTCTCTGCCGTGGCCAAAGCATTTGATAGAGTACAGATTGGACTCATTCATAAGCTTATCCCTTATGAGTTTCCTTCATTTGTTATCGAAACTATTTACCCTATCTTACTAGCAGAAAATTTGTTGTTATAGTTTATAAAACTGACTCTAAAGTTTGAGATATTAAAGCAGGAATATTCCAGGTATCTCTTTTAGGGCCTATTCTTTACAATATTTTTATAAAGGATATTCCTACATTTTCTGATGTCAAAATTACTTTCTTTGCTGACGATACTGCACTCCTTTGCCAAAATAAAAATTCTTATTATATCGCTCATTTATTGCAAAATTACTTCTCTTCTCTTGAAAACTGGCTAAAAACGGGAGATTGCTTTGAACACTGACAAAATTGAAGCTATTATCTTTACGCTCAAGCGTAATATCACTTATCCTTAATAACACAACAATTGCTTTTCGCAAATTAAATACTTAGGTGTTATCCTTGATAAATCCCTCACTTATCGCATGCATATTGATAATCTAAGTAAAAAATTTAACTCTTCTGCTCGCATTTTTTACAGGCGTCCTACGATCACATAGGCAAGTTCGGTTTGGGGATCAACCGCCAAATCAAATTTGGAAATTGTTCAAAGAGTGGAAAATATAGTTATTCGAATGATTACTAATTCTCTTTGGCACTTCAGAAATGAGGACATTAGAAACTCTCTTGACCTCCCCAGTATTAGACAATTCATCTTTACTACCTCTAAAAGTTTTATGACCCTATCCTTTCACTGGTAACTCTGTTTTTAGATTAGTCCCAATTTGTGAGATTACTCTATTTGAAAATAGAAAACATGCTAGAACTGTTCTCAATATCCCCAGTTAGTGTTCTCTCCCTAATCTTCTCTTTCTGAAGCATCACAGAGCAAGCTCCGCTTGTTGGCAGCTCAATCATCATTTTCAATGTATTATTTATAATTTCTTATTTTTACCTTTTGCATATATTCGCATATGCATTTCTATTCTCCTTCTTTTTTTAAATTTTTATATTAATAATAATAAACAAGTAATATAAAAAAAAAAAATTTTTAAGTCAATTCCTTTTTTTCACTACATTGCAGAAAGTCCTTTATAAATAATTTTCGCGCCATCTATTGGTAGATATATGCAACTTAAATCTAAAAAAAGACTAAAATTAATGAATTAAATTTAATTACTGAATTAATATTTGAAAAACTGTATTCACATTCAGTGTCATCCACTACGAGTTCAAAAAAATGTATTTGAACTCGAGCGGATGAATAAAAAGTATTTTATGAACGATTGAAAATTTGAACAAGATATATATATATATATATATACGGAGAGTGTGAGCTAATAGAAGGAATTGAAAAAAATAAGGTATAACAATTCAATGGGCCTAGATTAAATGCAAGCTTTCAATAATCAAGGACAGTAAGCGTATTGCCAAGAGCTTCGTTCATTCTTCAGTTGATTGCAAGTTCCACAGTTGAGGTGATTTAAAGAAGAAAAGAAGTAACTTTACTTTATAAAACTTTAACTACCGAAACCTGTAGTACCGAGCGCCAGAGCGCTAGCCACTCGGCCATCAGACCCCACCTGTCATTGTCCACTAAAATGACAGACATATTCAGCGTTACTAGGGGGTTCGTGGTCCACTGCACCCATTGCTGTACAACAGTATTTTGAACGGACGTTCCAAGAATTACATCTGGGGCACTTGCACATCTACTTCCCACTTTCTTCAGCACAATGTTATTGTACTGTATTGTAACTTTGAGATTTATACACGCTGATGTTTCTTTATCTCAATTAATCCAAATGTTTTTTTTTTAAATACTAAAGATAAAAGAGGGGACTGACGTCCGAGTGGCTAGTAGTTGAGTGGCGTTGGGTGCCACAGGTTTCGTGTTTGAGTCCTGGCGGTGTCATGAATGTTTGTAAAAACATTTACAACAAAAAAAGAAAGAAATTATATAAAACCCGAGATGAGTATAAGTTGCGAGAACGAAATTGAAAATCTTTAAGCAAACACAACTGTCAAAATGGAAAATAACAAATAGAAAAAGTCAAATATAACTATACAAAAATAGGATATCAAGCAAGTTGTCCAAAAAATAACAAAATCTAAAAAAAAAGTAATCAGAATAATTCTCGAGGATAATTTTATCAAGAATACGAACCTCCGATTATTATACGCCATATAATTTCGGCTCGCTAAGCGGCAGAATCAAAGTTAAAAACACATCCGGCGACGACGTATTCCGATAACTTTTGCAAAAGAAATCTTCTGCTTTAAGTCAATTAAATAAAGGATCAAATAAATATTCGGCTGTGTAGTTTGTATATATACAATATATATATATGTATGTGTGTGTGTGGGGGTGTGTGTAAACTGTGAAATAATATTAGCAATATACTACTGTGCCCCAAAAGTAAGACCAATTATTTTTTTTCAAAAATTCTTTATTTATTCTTCCAAATTTATTTCATCGTTTTGACAGTAATCCCTTCCGGACACAATGCACTTATGCCAATTTTTTTTTCCAATCCTCAATGCATGCTAAAAAGTCATCGGCAGGGACGGCTTTCAGCGTGCGGCGATTCATTCGAATCTCTCCAATCGACTCAAAACTGTGTCCCCGGAGTGCCAGAACACAAGAAATTAGGGAATAGCCAGAAATCGCACGGTGTAAATACAGCGGTTGTGGAACGATAAATGTTTCATTTTTGGTCACGAAGAGTCAATGCAGTGGGAGCTGATGCATTCAGTGTTTTCGGTACCAATCGAGGTTTGGTGCGTTTGAGGCCCAAAATGGAATTGACCGATCCTTTTAAAATTTCGACTTCTTCAACAAGGTCTCTAACTGTAAATCGACCGTTTGCAAGCACCAAATCTTTAATTAATTTTTGCACGTGAGCTTCGTCGGTTGAGGTGGATGACCGATCAGAGGTCTCTTCGTCTTCAAAGCGTTCGCTGCCTTTATACCACTTTTTAAACATTTCTTTCCGATATAGGAATGTTCACCAAATGCCTTCTGCAAAATTCCTATTCGTTTCCGCAAACAAAATTGAATGCAGGTTCTTTGCTCAATTAATTCAGACGTTTCAAAAATCGCCGGAATCAATTTTAACGTTTCACAAAGCCAAGCGTCACTCAAACACTAATGAATCTTTTGACGTGAAATTTCACACAGATTTCAAGGGCAGTGCTAACAACCTAAAAAAAAGAAAAAAATTGAAATTCCATAATCCTCGGAAATTTTAAAGTGAAAATGGGTTTTACTTTTTGGACACAGTAGTAGAAAATTCTTCTTAATTATTTTTTAATTAAATAAAAAATTAATTTTAACGTTTTAGAACAATTCATTACATAATAATAACGGTTTTAATACTTTGAAAAGAAATAAATTAAAATAATGATATTTTGTAACAATTTATTTTTTATTTTATATTAATATGTGCATTCGGTGAGCATTCCTAAATTGGAAAGAAATATTTAGAAATGGTATAAATAAATGGTATAAACAGTTCAAAGAAGGCAGAGAACGCGTTGAAGACAAAGAGCCCTCTGGTTGATCTTCAACCTCAACCGACGAAGCTCATGTCCAAAAATTAAAGATTTGGCGGTTGCAAACCGTCGATTTACAATGAGATACCTTGCTGATGATGTTGGAATTTCAAAAGGATCAGTCAATTCCATTTTGGGCGACAAACATATCAAATCTCGTTTGGTACCGAAAACACAGAATGCTCCAGGAGGGGATTATTTTGAAGGCGAATGAAATAAATTTGAAGAATAAATAAAGAGGTTTTGAAAAAAATAATAATTCGTCTTACTTTTTGGGCTCAGTAATAAAGTAAAAGTAGGGTTAAAAAAATCTCGCCATCAATAAATTTTACATACAAAATATGGAGTTCTAAGAGGGTACTCACTGTAAGGAATGTATTTTATGTAATAATTGTTTAAAATTAAAACGAAAAATTGACGAGTTTAAAAGGTCATTTAATGATTATCTTCAACAGGCGGCTTGTGTAGCAAAGCACCAATGAACGGAGTCTATATGAATCTCCCACCATGCGCCAGTGGACTGAAATGCGAAGGCACCATAGTAAGTATCGAGTACTATTTTAAAATTCTAACATTAATTCTGTTTTTTTTACAGAGTACTTAGAGTATTTCTTTTGTGCTTTATTGTTTCTTCCATGTACATAGATGTGCACAATGTAAAAGATTAACAACACCCATTAGATCAAGTAGTATCCAGTATTATTTTTTTTTTTTCTGATAGAAGAATTCATTTAAAATTCTAACATTAATTCTGTTGTTATACAGTATTTCTTTTGAGCTGTATTCCATGGGCATAGATGTACACTATGTAAAAGATTAACCTTTTGCACTCGAGGGCTTCGGAGCGGAGCCATTTAAAATTTGTCTTCAAGCTCGAGGGCTCCGCTACGGAGACACTGCAAATAACACTATAAATAATGCGTTTCTTTTAATGCGTATATCAAACTTACATGTGAATAGGATCTTTTCACTAAAATCGCTTCGAGTGGCTGGTAATGCGAATGAAAAAAATTGAGTGCAAAGGGTTAACAACATCCATTAGATCAAGTATTATTAGTATCAAGTATTTTGTTTTTTTTTCTGAGAGAAGAATTCATTTAAAATTCTTCGAGTTCATTCTGTTGTTATACGAGATTAATTCTGTTGTTATAGAGCACTTAGGGTATTTCTTTGTGTTGTAATGCTTCTCCCATGTACATAAAGGTACATTATTTAAAAGATTAACAACATCTATTAGATCTTTTGCTTGTGCAAGTTATAGAATAAAAGAAACAAAGAAAATGGGACATATCATATTTACAATGTCAAATTTTAATTCTATTTAAATTGATTGAGTTATTGGAAAAAATTCTCTAAGGTTATTTATTATGTTTCGAATAAAAAATGTTTGAATCTGAATTAACCACAATTCTTCCTTAACTGACTAACCATTTAGACTTATTTTAGACCATTAGGCCTTTTTTTAACTCGGTTCTATTTCATTTTGGCGTTAAAATATGTCGTCTAGCGAATGTCTATGATCTAGCGGTTATTGATTATAATGATAAAAATAAATAAATATTAAAAATAAAATAGAACAATAAAATACAAATGACATAACTTCTGAATTCAAACCTATGAATAATTTTTTCTCATACTTTGATTTTTCCGCTTTAATCATTATTGTCAATATGAATATAATTTTTTTTTTTTTTGAGAAATTATAAACTATGAAACGTTAAAATTAAAAGAATTAAAACATGATAAAAACAGAAGAAACTTTACACAAGGTATACTTTCGTAGAAATTAAAATTATTTTAGTAAAATTAAAAAAGTAAAATAATAAAACAATATAATATGAGAGCAACTACATCTGTAAGAATTCAAGTAAGGCTATTGTAGCAATTTTTCCATGGGAAGAGTTGTAACATTTCATTCCCAGGGGAGATAAATGAATATTCTTAGAAAAGTACATAAGGTACATATAACCCATCACTCAAATTTGACAGCAGACAAGAAGTGTTATGGGTAGTTATATGACATGCAATTAGAATTTTACGTACTAATGAGATAGCTAATGAGCTAATGAGATAACCAACAGCTAATGAGATAATATGATAGCTAATAGCTAATGAGCTATCATTAACCATTAGCTAATGAGATAGCCATGACAATGAATGTGTCATGGATAATGAGACATGAAATTAGCTAATGTCTGTGCGACCTTCACAAGTCGAAGCAATTACAGACGGCATGTGGACTACACCATGACTTGTTGCATCGTGAGGGGTGTTGAGAAAGTGTCTACTCCAGGGGAGATGGGAGGGAAGCTGATTCTCCCCCCCCGACTTCTTCGACGAATTGTCTTAAAGAGAGATTTTTTGGAGAAGAAGGATGAGAGTTCTACGACGAGTTGATAAAGAGTGTTGATTTTTCTTCTTCTCTGAAGTGGCTGAACAGGCCGGAGTTTCCGCCTGTTTCCAAAGTTAGCCCCCTTTTGGTTTCGTGTGATAATTAAGGTCTGCCACAGAACCACTTGTTAAAAAGTCGTCATAAACTCAAGAACTAATCTCCGTCCGTGGAGTGAACTGCATTTGTGAATCAAATTTAAATCTTTAATTTCATTTTTTTTTGTATCTAATAAATTATAATAACTCAGAGTTCTCTGTATATATATATATATATATATATATACATATACATAGTGCTTGTAAATAAAAATTAAAGTGTTTCCGTGATCCCTGAAAGTGGCCCTCCTTTGAAGCCTTTATAGGTAGGCCAAGACGTTACACTACTGATAAAATATTGAAGTTTAGAATTTTTAAATAATGATACAACATGAAAGCAACCACAAAGGGTGAACTCTGGCAAAGTTAATAAAAACTAACTTTCGAAACTGCTGACCAATACTAAATGAACACAAGCCGATCAATACAAGATTGAATTAAATGATACGAGTAGCTCAACACATGTCTGAATTGAACACAAATTGCCCAAACTCAAATTAACATAAAGGAAGAAATATTGTTATTATTCCTAAAAATAAATAGAATATAAAAAATGAGTACATTAAAAAATTAACTAATAAGTAAACATTATCTAATATTTTGATGTATATTTAAATATTTTAATTTAATTTTATCATTTTTTTAATTGAAATATTGGAAATGTCTATCATTTTATTTGTTGATACTGTAATTCTTTTGACACAAAAAAAATGTGTAACATAATAATAATAGTTAAGTTAATAATTAATAATAGTTAGAGTTAATATATCACTTTTATTCTGTTTCTGATAATTAAATTTTTAAAAATTAATAATAATTAACAATTTTTCTAGCTTACATGCCATTGAAGATTTTGCAATGATCTTTGCAAAAATGACATTTCACTTTCGGATGAAGAATTTTGTTGTTGTTATTGTTGTTGTTGTATACTTCGAAGTACAAATAGTCCAGCTTAAGGTCTAATATTTCAATAAAGATTTCATTGATGCATTGTGAGATATTTTTTTAAAGATTTTTCTATTCAAAAAACAAATTTTTGATATGTGTATAAACAAAGTTGAATGTTAAATATTTTAACGATATTCATTCGTTTGTGAGTTTTATTAAAATTTGTTCTCGATGAAAATATGCAAAACAAAAAGAGTAGAAGATTAAATTTAAGAGCTATGAGCATAACAAAACAGATCAATTACTTATATAATCGTCTTCTTCATTGGCGCAACAGCCCCATGGTGAGCCAAGGCCGGTTGCCTACAGGCAGATTTCGAGACAGATGTTTCTTTTTACGGGGTAAGATTGTCAGTCCTATACTCAAGGAGGCCTGATGGCCAAGTGGCTAGCTCTCTCTGGCGAATCGGGTTCGGCTGTGCCATGAATGTTTATAGTGGTTCTGAAACCACTTTAAGCCATAGGTCCGGTCTCATATGATCGTAGAGCGCCACAAAGCTCAATCAGAATTCTCCCCACATCATTCCCAAACTGTAAGGGGCAACTCAGCTCTGGAACAGCGATGTAGTGTAGTGTAGTAGTAGTAGTAGGAGTAGTCCTACGCTCAAAGCTTTACTGTAATACTAGACCGAGATCTAAGAATTCCGGATCACTACAAATATTCATGGCACCGCCAGGACACGAAACAGAAACTTGTGGCACAGAGCGTGAGACAGTCAGTCATTAGATCCCACTTATATAATCCTAAAGAAAAATTCTTAAAAGCACTACATGAAAACAGAAGCAACTAACTCGAGACTTCGTTTGTGAAAGTCTTTTACAGGACTCGTTGAGTAATGATAGACCATCATGTTATTTCTATCGCTTTGCTCGTATAAGTACGTTAATATTTGTCTGGTGCTTTTCGAGCATTCACCAGTAGCTTCGAGAAAGATCTACAATTAACATTCTTAAAACCTAGCTAAGTCAGTTTGCCTACATTTTTATTTCCCTCATATACACTCATGTCCATAAATTGCTGATAATGAAGTTCATGCAAAGAAAGAGACAGAAGCAAAACAAATTTGACTTATTTGTAAAGTCTATTTATTAAACAAAAGGTAGAGAGCAAAAAGATGCTATATGTTTGACATAATTAATAAAAATTGCGATTTTAACTCCCTGGAGCAAATTTCAGAAAAAGAACCTATTTACAAAAACAGTATAACATGGTTAGTAGGATGGTTAATATGGAGTATGTCTCCCGACGATGCAATACAGGCCTTACAACGCCTAGGCATGCTAAGTATCAAATTATCAATCTGATCTTGGGGAATATTACACCACTCATCAAGCAATGCCCTCCGAAGTTCCGGTTGACAGGTGGGAGGGGGTTGACGATCTGCAATTGTCGGCCAAGCATATCCCACACATGCTCTATTGATTCAAGTCCGGTGAGTATGCTGGCCAATCCATACGGGTGATATCCTCCAATTGAAGGCATTCGTGTACAATGTTTGCACGGTGAGGACGGGCGTTGTCATCCATAAACAGAAATTCAGCAGCCATGGCACCCCGAAACAAACGTACATGTTGTTCCAGAATGACATCCCGATAGATGTGGCCTGTCATCGTTACACTCTGAACATGCAGGTCAGTTCTGGGAACCAAGAATAATTCCTCCCCAAACGAGCCATCCTGCACCACCGTAACGGTGTCGTTCAATGGTGTTCTCATGGTGGTAACGGGTACCTGGCGCTCTCCATAGGAAAGTCCGGCGAGAATCAGACTGCAAACTAAACTTGGACTCGTCGGAAAACATCACACCAGACCACTGTTGTGGTGTCCACAATGCATGCTCTCTTACTCCAGGTTAATCGCAGGCGACAGTGAGTTGCGGTAAGAGGAACACATCTGACAGGCCTACGAGCATTTAGACCAATGTGCCTCTAAGCGTCTGTACACGGTCTGCCTTGAAACCGTCGTACCGGTAGCTGAAGAGAGCTGACGAGACAGGTCTGATGCTGTGCTCCGTCTGTTTCTTTTGGCAGTAACTGCTAAATACCGGTCCTCATTCGGCGTTGTAACTCGGGGGCGACCTGTGCTGTAACATCTACCACATTACCATCATCTTGAATCGTTGCCAAAGCCTAGAGATGACACTCTGGGCGATTCCAAGTTCCTCGGATACTTCCAGCTGGGTACGTCCACATTCCAGTCGTCCGATAATTCTACCACATAAAAAAAATCATCCAAATGCTTCCTTTGTGCCATAACTATGCGGTTATTGCACTGAAAGGCTTTTTTAAAGCGCTTGTGAACAATTTTCCTTCTTTGCCACCATTCCTTATATGCCCCTCTCTTACACTCTTGTCATTGTGACGTACTATCCGCGCCATCTGGTGGTTTCCTGTAATTTGCATATTCTTCTTCAAGATGTGTGTGATAATCTACAGGTGAAATTTTTATTTTAGAGTTCAATTTCTGTGGGATTCTGAATTATCCTTAATTTATGGACATGAGTGTATTATGCATGGGAAATATTTCTAAATAATTTTCGTAATAAATCAGATAAATTGACCAATTTAAATACTGAAACCGTACTTCTTCCTACACTCTGACTTAAATACAATGTCGAATTAATTGTGTTTTTACAAAAAAAACTTACTTACTTACTTACTTAACTGTACTTACGTTAGAACTGTATAACATACATGAAATTCTTTATTCCATTTTTTTTTCCATAAAGTAACATAAAACCATATGATACACTGAAACTAAATAAAAATTAAATAATAAGTAAGTAATAAGAAAGTTAGGAAATATTAGTTTTGTTTTTTTTAAACAAATCTACTTAAAAATTAGATTTCTTTTGAAAAAAATACGCTTTTTTTTTCAATTCCTCTTCGATTAGCTCGCTATATATCTTGTTCAAATATCTTGTTCAAATTTTCAATCGTTCATAAAATACATTTAATTCATCCATTCAAGTTCAAATACATTTTTTTTTAACTTGTAGTGCATGACATTTTGATGTTAATACAGTTTTTTCAAATATTAATTCATTCATTAAATTTAATTAATTAAATTTAGGTTTTTTAGATTTAAGTTGCATATATCTACCAATAGAGGGCGCCCGATAAACTTAATGAATGAAAGGACTTTCTGCAATAGAGTGAAAAAAAAAAGTAGGAATTGACTTAAAAAAAAAAAAATTTTTTTATATTTCTTGTTTAACACTCAGATTATATTTCCAATATAATCTGAAATTTATACAAAAAAATATGTTTTATAACTTTAAAATTTATACAAAAAAAATTTTTTTCGCAGAATATTTAGCTATTTAGTAATATTTTGAAAATTTCCAAATAACTGAAAGTCATTTTTAAATTTACGGCCACTTTAAAAGGAAAGGTGCAATTTTTTTGACACTTTGAAGATTTTTAAAAATCGAGGTCCCTTTCACTACAAAAATTCTGTATATATTGACGTCACATAACCGTCATAGCCTTTTTAAAAGCAATAAACTAATTTTTGAAGCATTATCCAAGGAAAGCTTTTTCTAGCAAAGACAATATAATCAAGTCATAAATAAAGATTATAGTCAACAAAACTATCGTTTTTGTATATAAAAGGCAACTCCATTTCAGACATGAATATTCTCACCAATTCATTCTCAATTTTAAATTCAGATATCTTTTATGAGAAAAAAATGAAGTTGGCTTGTCTTTTCGCAATTGCTTTCTTGGCTGTAATGGTAAGTGTTTTATTTTAATTTTATAGCTTATTTATAGAAAGGAATTTCAAATTGGAGAAATTACGCATGGTTCGTTTTTTTTTTTTTTTTTTTTTTTTTTTTTTTTTTTTGTCAGGTAGGGAAGTTTCAAGTATTATTTTTTTTGTCAGAAAACCAATTTGATAAAGCGACGCCAAATAATTTGGTTATGGTGTTGTTCTAATGCAGTTGGCAATACAGAGGCAGTTAATCTTTATAACAAAAGGAAGGGCTGCACCGCTGTTACTCACTTAGCATCATCCAACAAAAAAAACAGCACTATCCAGGCACTTAGCATTAGCACTATCCAGGGTACGCACATGTAGCTTGAAGATAGGCTACGGACATGAGTAACACTACTCCCACAACGCTCTACGATCCTATTAGACGAAGATTTTGCGATTTAAAGTGGATTCCGAACCACTGCAAACATCCATGCCACAGCCGGTACTCGAAAACCCGAAACCTGTGGTACCGAGCTCTAGCCACTGGCCATCAGACCCCCTCCTTATTTATCATAGTTACAATAACTTTTTGGGGCATGGAGAATATAAAATCTATATTCTAGATCTCTTATAGATGTATAAAAATGAGTAGTATCAACAAGGGATATATCAATTACGTTTTATTCTTTAAGTCTTTTAAACTTCCTACTTTCTTTCTGTATCATATTTGTTCTGTAAACGTATTCTGCAGCTGTATACCGAATCGCTACAAACATCTATGGCAAATCGCCGGGACTCCCCTAAACCTGTGGTACCGAGGGCCAGA
Source organism: Caerostris extrusa (assembly GCA_021605095.1). Taxonomy (NCBI): domain Eukaryota; kingdom Metazoa; phylum Arthropoda; class Arachnida; order Araneae; family Araneidae; genus Caerostris; species Caerostris extrusa. The sequence goes on from BPLR01001579.1 coordinate 86,343, forward strand.
GTGCTAGCCACTTAGCCATCAGGGCAAATATAATTTGGTTATATAAAATTAATTCCGCCTAAAAAGATATTCCACAAGAATTAGAAGATAAAGTTATCAAAAGTTAGCAATAAATCAATATTTATACTACGTATATAGTAGATATGAATCAATTTTATGTTCAAATATATTTAATTTTTGACATATAAAACCAAGAGATTAAAAATTGCTTTGATTTCCCATGCGGAGCATCTCTCTCTGAAATAGCAAATCTCCACAAAATCTAGATTTTCTCTTATTTATCGCATATTGACAGTGTTAGGCAAGCCAGTGAAAGTTGTTGCGCCAAAGGTGGGAAACCTTGGCGCGCAACACAGCTTCAACCCGCCTTGTCAATATGGGATTAATACCACCACACTCTAATACCAGTTAAATGCCACTTCCACCTGATCACGTGCCTTCCACGTCACCCAGGCGAGTTCATTGCAAAATGTAGGGGTGGTCATAATGTTCTGGCTCTTGAGTGTGAAGTTCTTAAACCAGCATAACAGTTTTAAAACTTAATAAGTTTAATATATAAAAACATATAAACAACAAAATAATGTTTAAAAAATACCATATTATAAATTTAAAAAAAAAATGGCGGAAATTATAAAAGATGTTCTGTATGCAAGCCTTGGGGGTAAAAGAAAATTCTCAAGGTACCAAAATACCAAGCAAGTAGAGGTATAATAAAAAAAGACTTCATTTGAAACTATAATCAGTATAACAGTTTTAAAAACAGTTAAGTAAATTAGTTTAAGTAAAGTAGTTTAATGTACTAAAATATACATCAAAGCCAAAATAATATTTAAAAATAAAGAATTATAAATTAAAAAATGTCGAAAATTGTATGGAAGATATTCCTATATGCCAAAACTGGGATAAAAGTGGGGTTTTGTCAGTCTAATCCATATAACTACCAAGCGTTAGAGGTAAAATTAAAAAAAGAGAGACTTCATTTGGGTCCATAGCATAACAGATTTAAACTCTAATATAATATTTAAAAATATATATAAACACCAAAATAATATTTAAAATAACGTATTATAAATAAAAATGACAAAAAAAAAAAAAAAATTGTATGAAAGATGTTCTGTATGCAAGCACTAGGATAAAAGGCAGTTTCACCAGTCTAACCTATAGAAATACCAAGCAAGTAGAGGTAAAAATTAAAATAAAAGATTCCATTTGGGAATCATAATCAGTATAACAGTTTTAAAAAACTTATATTAAACTACTTTACTTAAACTAATATTTAAAATATACATAAACACCAACATAATATATAAAAATAAGATATTATAAATAAAAAATGGCTAAAATTGTTTGGAAGATATTCTGTATGCAAACACTGGGATAAAAGGAAGTTTTTTCAGTCTAATCCATAGAACTATCAAGAAAGTAAAGGTAAATTATAAAAAAAGACTTCATTTGAGAATGCAGGAATCAATTTTGAATCCATAATAAAAAAAAATTCAAAAGGAAAACTTCAAAATTTAAATTATTTTATTCTAAATGAAGAAAAAGGTTTTAAAAATTCCTGCAATTTGTAATCTTTATATTTCCGCAATCAATCAATAAACACAAAGTTTCATCTATTTTCTGCGTAGAGAAAAATAAATATTTAACTGCGATTTTTTAAAAGGATTTTTTTTTTATACTTTTAGATAAAAAAATATATATATAAGCAGTAGCTATATTATACACCAAAAAAATCTTTTAAAATTTTCAGTGATAAATCATTACAAATTTATTTTGATTTATGTGACGTGTTTTTAATATTGACAATTATCTTTATTTTGTGTCTTCGGAATGAGAACAAACAACCAGAACAAATAATTGAAGATAAATAATTTTTTAAGAACAAATAATCGAAAAGGGAGCTGCTTTTTACATTGTATAGTGTAGTATAAGAAAAACAGTAATTAAAAGGTTAGTACATTTA